>JAOEHY010012241.1:0-24265 GCA_025447955.1 Psilopsiagon aurifrons
GTTCTTATCTCAACCTGTGGGAGTTGCATTCTTTCAATTCTCCTTCCCATCCCTCCAGGAGCAGAGGGAAGAAAAAAAGGGGAAGTGAGTGAACAAACTGCGTGGCTGATTTGCAGGTTAAACCACGACAGTATAGCACATAGGTTATTTTGACTTTCCTGTTTAAAAATTTAGAGTACAGTGGGCTTTTAGGAGTGGGAGATGCAGTGCTTGGTTTTCCATGAGCAAGCTGAACCCATTTGCTTATTGGCTGCAAAATCACTCACCCAAGTGCAAAATGGGGAGGCGGAATAATGGGAGCTGGAGAACAGCATTGCCTCTCTCAGTAGCATTTTGCACTTAACTGGATTTGGATAGACCTCATAGCAGCCTTCCAGTATCTGAAGGGGGCCTACAAGGATGTTGGGGAGAGACTCTTCATTAGGGGCTGTAGTGATAGGACAATGGGTTAAATCTTAAACAGGGAAAGTTCAGATTGGATATGAGGAAGAAGTTCTTTACTGTGAGGGTGGTGAGGCACTGGAATGGGTTGCCCAGGGAAGTGATGAACGTTCCATCCCTGGGAGTGTTCAAGGCCGGGTTGGACAGAGCCTTGGGTGACATGGCTTAGTGTGTGGTGTTCCTGCCCATGGCAGGGGGATTAGATGATCTCAAGGTCCTTTCCAACCCTGACTATTCTATGATTCTGTGAAATCTCACCATCATTTCATTGTATAAGCATAATTTACTGGTTTAATAGCTCCTGCAGAAAAGTGATATTTTAGCTAAGCACTCATAAAATCTAATACCTGAAGAGGGAAAAAATATACAGCTGTAGTTTCTGTTGGTTTCAGTTAGTTTGCTACAGGTTGCCTAATCTTTTGAGTGGGAAAAAAAAAAAGAAAAGATAGAAGATGTGTTTTTGCATGGTTTTCCTCTTCTGATGAATATTTGACAAAATACAGCCATTTTCCACCCTTCCAATTTTTAGCCAACTGTCAAGTTTAGACATACAGATGTAATTTTCCTTCCTGTATTTTCAGCTGCAGCTGAAAGATGAGGGAAAATTGTAAATTAGTCTGGAAGATCTGAGATAAAACTTACGCAGCCATTTTGCTGACCTTCCTCTGAAGGAAGGCTGTATCAGAACTTGATGCTGCTCAGAGAAATGACTTGGATCAGATGACTGAAGGAGGAATTTGCCTCTTGGATTCAGTACTGAGGAACTTGCAATGAGATACCAGGATTCAGAAATTAGCTTCCATAATTTTTTTTTCTCCTTGCTTTTACAAGATAGATGATCAGAAGGAAGTTAGGAAGTTTCTCCAGTGGATTGTGATTTGTCTTTATGTATGTTGATGTCATTGCACCATCGGCTTGAAATAAGATGGGTGCAGTATTAAAACTACTTGCAAAACCCCGTAGCTTATGTAAATTGGATGCCTTTGTATTCCTTTCATAATAAAAGATTGTTGATTGTCTGTAGCTTTGACTTCTCAGTGTAGGTGTTCTTCTGAAACTCATAATCGTATGAGTAATATACTTGTTTCTGTAGCTTACTGACATTATTTAAATTAAAAAGTCTACCCAGTGTGTTTAATTTTAGAGGCTTAGCTGTTATGAAGTTGGCAATTAAATTTTGTACTACTCCCCCGTGACTAGAAAACAAAGCATTTCAAAGTTTGTCTCTGGAGGCTGCCTTAGATCAAGTTTATAATTATGGGTCAAATGGGCATTTTAGAAGGAAACTGGAACAATTTTTTAAAAGGATTTGCAGGAGGCACTTACTTAAGAAGAGTAGTTATCAGCTTTAATACTATTGTGGATTTTGCTTTTATAGAGGTAGTATTATGACTAAACCCTTGAGTTACTGCAGATAATCCAAGTTTTGTTTTGGGGTCGTTATGGTGGTGTTTTTGACTTGTCTTGATTTTTCTTTTCTACAGGACCATCCAGAACAAGGAGTGTTGTTCCTTGTGAGAGGATTACTGAATGTGATCCAGGATTACACTTGGGAGGATAACAGTGATGACAAAGTCAGGATTTATACTAATGTTTTGCATCTGCTGTCTGCGATGACTCAAGAAGTATATATCTACCATGTAGATAAAGGTAATAAATAAGGGTGGCTCTGTATCCTCGTGTTCCACCATGCAATTTGTAATATTCTTATCATCTTGCCTAGTTAATGAAGATCAATGACAGTCAGTATTACAGAATGGATTCTTTTCAGATGCAGGTCCAGATATTGTAACTTAAAGTAATCACAGGAGTGACTACTGAACAGATGTACAGTCTATTCTTTAATGTGGAACTGTGTAGAGTGGCTTACATAGTTTATTCCTAGTGGTGCTGGTGCAAATTCTTAGAACTATGAATTTTTCAAGTAAATATTAGAACTTCATATGTAATGGAGGGTTTTCTTTTAGTCTAAAGTGTCAACTTACACCTGTTGGTGGTGTTTCATTCACATTTATTGACTACTCCAGTTTAGTATGCAGTGCCTACTCTTTGTTATTAAAGGATGTATTTGCAGCTTTGAATGCAGGCTTTTAGTTTTGGAGATTGTGGTGGTAACATATAAAATTTTTCAGAGCAGCTAGAAAAAAAGAATATGAAGATTTTTCATTTTGTAAAATAGCTGTAGTCTTTCTGCAATATTTTGTAATGCACTCTAAGATTGAGTGTTTGCCTTTTGAACGTGAAGAGGTTACTAAATTAAGGTAGAGTATTAATCAGGCCTTTTAAAGCACACTGACATGATTAGTTAGTCTGAGAGGCCAAGCTAGTTTGGCTTTTTCTTCTAGTTGCACAGAGCTTTCACAAAGAGGCAGGCTGGAATACATTCTGCAGTTTTCCCCCTGGATAGTCTGTCAGTTACCAGCCATGGCAGAACACCTCTTGCAGTTAGCAGCCCAGAAAATAGATGTCAGTTGAACATCTACTCTATAGTAAATCTGCTTTTCAGGTTCTGTAAAGAAATGTGGTTTAGCTGCCTTTTTTTTCCACTCTGTCTTTTATATGACCAAAGCAGCTGCATAATCCCAAGATGAGAAATCTGAATTAATTACATTTCAAGGGAAAGAAGCATGGAAATATAAATTACTAATTTTTCCCCTGTAGTTGGATGATTTTTTTTTCCTATGTGGACCATGTACCTTAGCTTTTTAAAATGAAGTTTTCTTGGGAACAGGGAATCAATCACCTTTCATCTCGAGTGCTCTCTGGTTTACCCAGAATACACTTAAACCACTTAAACTGACAAATTTTTTGTAACCAGCTTCTGACTAAAGCATAAATAAATTCAGCCAAAACGTGTTTAAAATCACAACTATATAAGCTCTAAAAACTTGGAGCTCCCTTTCCCCTTACCCTCCCCAAAAAAAATTCTTCGAGGTCTTTGAAATTGAAAATGCACTTCCTGAATTTCTGTCCATAACTTTGAGGTAGTCAAGGCTTTATTTTAATTTAAAAAGGCAGTTTCCTTTGAAAATCTTGGTTTTAGTAAGTAAACCATTTGGCCCAGCCCTACTGCCACTGAAGATGATAGCCATACTCTTCTGAACTGGTGGGAACAGGGAGTCTGTGACTGTGGGAAAAGTGAAAATTAACACTATATGTTGCTTTGCATTTAAGTCTAGCAGATGTTTTTGAACCTGGCTGCATGCAGGCATGCAGGACTGGCCTTAACCTTGAAGATTCTTTTCAGTCTTTTGTTCCTTAAATCGGGAGATAGTAGGTAACAAAGTCATAGGCACTTAAATGAGATTGTTCTGTTTGTGTGTCATGGAGGGGAAGGGTCATTGTATAACTTCCAAGTATGGTCTTCTGTAAACAGCTAGTGTTTTCAGTAGCAAATGAATGGCTCTTTAGCCAAACCTAACCTTGAATTCATTTCCGCAGTTGATTCTAATGATACCCTGTATGGTGGAGACTCCAAGTTCCTGGCTGAAATTAATAAACTGTGTGAAACAGTGATATCACAGATCCTGGATCATCTGAAAACCCTTGGAAAAGAAGAGGTATGTTCTTACTCAGCTTGATTCAGTACAAAATTACTTTGGAGTTAAATAAATGGTCTAGCTTCTTGACCAGGCTTGTGTCATATACAAAGCTCCAGGAGCCTTGCAACAAGAGGAAATAAGGTCGTTTTACTTGTTAAAAGGTGGGTCAGTCACACAGGCAGGCTTGTGGTGGAGAGACCTAATGATGTGAAAGAGATCATGTAGCATTTACAATACATTTCTAATATTCAGGCTAAAGTTACCTGCTTAGCTATATGTTGTACATATATATGTATGTAGATAGTACAACAAACCAACCATAGAAACTACTCTGGTGTATTGATTGTGCACCTGCAGTGCCTGGAATAATGATTGCAGAGCCACATAGTGAGGTTGGCTTTAAATTAACCAGCTTGAGCCCTGATGTAGTCTGATTATGGAGACATGATGCTCTGTGAGGTTTAGAGTTAGCTTTAAATTAACTGGCTTGAGTCCTGGTGTAGTTTGGTTATGGAAATATGATGCTCAGCCTGGGATAACTTTTTTTCTTATGAGAGTTTGACTGTAATGAGCTGGATGATGCTGGTATTGCAGTTATTGGCCTAAGAGAACTGGAGACAGTACCACAGTCACTCTTTTGACTGCCATATTGTTATGTCTAAAATCTGCTCTGTATCTGTCCTTCCTCTTTTTGCCTCATGGCTGTAAACTTTCTGTAAATAAAACGTATTTTCTTGGCAGCTAACAGTAACCTGAAATGTCCAATTTTGTAAGGGGAAAGTAAGAATTCACAATTAGTCTGTTACTGGATAAAATACCATGGAAACCACCTTTAACTGGTAAAAGTTTTGGGTTCCAGACACTAGTAGGAAGTCAGGAGAAAGGTGTGGAGGGAGAGGAAAGATGTTTTGCCTTTACCCTGTTTTTAATGCAGGGTATATTTGTTCAATATTGAATACAGAAAACTCTAGGCAGCTTACTGGATTTCTTGATTGGAGTTCAGAAGCTCTGAGGGATCGAGTACAGGGTAACTAATTGTATGTGAAAGGCAGGTGAGTGAAGTTTTCAGTATTACTGAAATAATGAGAACTTGCTGGTTCTGAGTTCGAACCTCTCCACAACTTCCAAACACCCCTTACTAAACTGCTGTATTGATAGAAATCCTGTGTCTTGTAGACTGAAATGGGAGGGCAGAGGATGCCTAATTTGATGTAACTTTAGGTAGCCTTTTTGCACAATAGCCTGTAGTGTTTGCCAATACAGAATGTCTTGAATGATACATATTTGGAGGACACTATGCTAAGTTTAGCCTTTTCTCTACTTTTGCTATCCTATCTGTCCTTCCTTTAGCAATAGTAGAGACGTAAGATGAATAAACTTATTGTTCAAATGATTCTACATCATTGTACACATCACCACAGTGAACAGCAGTTCTTTTTCAGAGCAGTAACAGAAGAAAACAACCACTCTTGCACAGCTTAGAATATCCAAGCACATATTGGGAATAGATTTTCAATAGTGTTTTCAGGCGTGTAGTTTGTATATTAAGGATTTTTGGCATCCGACTCTATATGGAGTATATGTGTGGGAATGTTTGTAAAGCTTGAAATCTGTGGTTTCTGAAAGGCTTTTTCTTTTTTTTTTCTTTCAAGCTTAGTACTTTGAGTAATGAGATCCCGTGTTATTTCACTGAAGCAGTTGTTGCATAGAAAACTGGATTTAAAGCTAAGCAGCATGGATGTAGGTCCTTGCCCTGCCTTTGCCTCTGTGGCCCTGGATTTACTCCTCTGTTGGTACTTATTTACAAAGGGGGAGCATTTATTTTGCTTAGTTGAGTAAAAGTCCTTGAGAGGTTGAAATAGAAGTTGGTTTGTAACAATGAACAGTTTTTTGAGGAAGCTGTTGTTGCTGAGGAAATGGAGGCGACAAGAGTATTGTCAGACACCTCCGTTTGTGCTTAAGTAGAACCCATCATAAAATCACTGTGGTATTTGGATTGCTTCAGTGTCAGTGACCTTTCATTATTCAGCTTCTTGGCTGCTCATTTAAATGAACAAGTCTGATGATTCTGCATTTTTTATTGGTTCATTTCCTTTAAAAGCTATAAAGGAAAATAAATTTTACTCACAGTAAAATGCTTTCACCAAAAGGGCAATTTGGAAGAGAACAGTGCATCCTATGTTAACACAGCATGATTTTTTCACAGTACTGGAGAATGCTTCAGTTATGTGACAGTGTTGGAATGGGTATATTCTGTTCTGGATAGTTCGGTAAACTTCAAGCTATTTCTGGTCTCAAGAGCATGTACCAGTGAATCCTCTCTGTCTCTCTGTCTTTGGGTGGGTGGAAGACTGGTCTTATGCTTCAGGTTTCTTAGGAGTGCAAATACCTTGCCTCTTGCTACTCAAGTGATAAATGTCCAGATTTTGTTTTATTTAAACACTAATTTTGATCCAAAACGTTCAGAACACGTTGTTGTGTCCTTGGCAGTGTCATGTTAGGTTGGCAGTCTTCCTATGTACCATCTGATGGGTACTGGACTTTTTATAGTAGGTATCAAAGAAGGAGCAGTAAAAAGCAATTTCTGGATATACTCTTGAGGCTTCTGCTTTCAAAACATCCTTTTGATAATTTTATATAAACTTCCAAAAACTTCAGTTGATTTCATGTGTTTGAATACTGAACTAGAAGCAGAGTTGGACGTAGTTCTCTGTGTGTGGGTATGTTTTAAATTGAGGAGAGATTGCTCATCCTCAAGAATTTTGTGTCCTTGGCCAAGATTTTCTGAGATGGTTCAACAACATACTCCACTTTGGGAGGAGGGGGACATGAGAATTTGCCTGCTGCGTTTTCTAGAAGACACTGCAGGTGGTGGAGGTTCCTGTTATGGCACCTTGCAGCTTGCCTGGTGATGGGTCAGCAGTAGGATAGGTACATTGCAGTTAGGAACTGTGGCTGGTGAGTGCTTGTCAACTTGACTTCTTTGTCTCAGAGTTGGAGAGTCTGAACTCCCAGATTAATCCGTTTGTTACATCACTGCCTGTGACATGCTGGTGGAGTTTAAAGACCAGAGAAAGTTTAATTGGGAACATTGTTTCTGTATGTTTGCAACATACTTAGTTAATGGAGGAAACCAAAATACATAAATCAGGATTCTGCTAACAGCCTACAGCAGGATTACTCAGTATGGTTTTGGAAAGTATGGTCTGGTTGTTCATGAACCACAAGTTAGTTCTACATGGAGCACTTCTTTGTTGGATTAATTTTAGAGGGAAATAAAACTGATGTGAGCAGCACAGTGAATATTAAAAGCTTTAAAAATATATCAAGGACTTTGAAATAGAGATGAAGCTGCCAGGGTGCTGGTACAGAGGTAGAAGTAGTGTTTCAGCCTGCCTTAACTAGAGGTGTGTTACAGCGCCTTGAGCCAGCAGAGTCACTGAGATTGAGTACTTTAGAGGGAGGTTCAGGACTGCTGTTTTAAGCATTGTATCCAAGAGAAAGCTCTTTCTCTTCTGTCCATCTCAGTGTGCTAAAGGAGTGGTGAATAGGGGATACATGTCCTCTTGTGTGGTATAAGAGCTCCCAGCTGCAGCTTGGTTCTCGGTGTTTTATCAGATCATCATTTCCTTTTATTATAAATGAGCCTGTATGAGCTGCTTGTGGTGCTGGGTGCTTCATTTATCCTGTGTTAGGACAGTTGTGTAATGAGAGTTGAGCACATGGTCTGCCCCGTGCAACTTCTGATATTTTCCAGTGAACAAACAGATGTTAAAAGGTTCCCAAAAAGCTTAATCTGAGAGCTTTTAAGGAAAGACAAGACTGCCTGTCACGGCTTTCTTAAGAATATGTAGACTTGGATCACAAGGACACAAGCACCAGCATCACAGTAGTGTTGGAATTAGTCTCAGGCTCGATAGTTCAGGTAACACCAGCAAACAGACGCTGTATCAGCGTGGAGGCTCAGCCTAGACTGATATATTTAGTACATGGAGGAGCCTTACAGGCCATGCTGAGCGCTGTGCTGCCACAGATGGCCTGTTAAGGAGTATCAGAGCCTGTTACATGGGAGCTGCGGCAGGCTGGATGCCCCTTCAGGGGAGCAATGTGTCTGAATGCACAAATGCTTTTCTAACAGAAGGATCAAGGTATCCTTATGACAAAAGTCACTGACAGACAGGAATGAGTATTTAAACTGCTAGGCAGAATTCTGTGAGATGTGTTACGCAGTCATTTGTATGGAAGGTCCTGGGTTTTTTTTGTTGTGTTGCATTAAATTTGGACATTGCTCTGCACTTCAGTAGAGGGGCTCAGGCACGAGGGAGTCACATTCTGATATGAGGTGTTTTGTTTCACTGTCATCAACATTATTCCAAAAATTATGGAAAATGTGCTGCCTAGAAGGCTGGCAATTCCTTTTGATGTGGGAATTGCCAGCCCCATGATGTCTGTGGCTGCCAAATGGCTGAGCTGTTGCTTTCTCCTTGCTGCCTGTGAAGACATCTTGTGAATTGGAGTGCCATCCACGTTTCCATCTCAGGTATGTCAGCAGGCGTGGCAGCATGCTGGCACAGCTATCTCTCTCAGGTTGAATGTCGGTGCTATGTTACACAAGCATTCCTGCTCATCATCATGTGAAGCATTTTCTCTGACTCTTGTTTGTTTTCAGACGTGGTGGGATTTCCTGCATACCCAAGCCTGCCTTTCTAGTCTGACTACATTGTGTTACTGATGACTAGATGCCAAAATCCTGTCACATCTACCCCAATACAATGAGTTAGTGTGCATCTCGTTCTTCCACCTTTTTAATGTGTTTCTAGAACCTTTTTGAAGTGTGATCCTTTCTGAACTATGTATGTTTTAAATTAGTCAAAATACCATCCTCTTTTAAAGAATGGATTTTGTATTTGCATTGGTACTGCCTGGAAAACTTACTTTGTTGATATTCAGACCAGAGTACTGCTGCTTTTGCATTCTGCCCAATAATTTAACTGTCCCACTTCTTGTGAGGAAACACCAAGCAATTCCCAGGAACCTCTTTGAAGTTTGTATTCAGCAGAAGACATACAGGCATTAGATGGTCAGTGGGAGAAAGAAATATAGTTAATAAAGGTTATTTTGTTAATCCAGGATACACGATAATATGGCAGGATGCCTTGTGAATAATGTGGCAAAACATGGATCAGTTGGCTGTACCCTCTGTTTTTCCCCTGAATAATGGTAGTCCTACACCAGAAATACTACAGTAGTATTTAAACATAACCACTTTCCATTGTATTGTCTTTTTGAGTTGTATTTCTGCTTTTTTTGTTACTACTATGGACTAGACTGGTCAATTGTATTTCTCTGTCTGGTGTGTTTATCACTCCAAGTGATGATTGTAGTTTTATCCTAAGAACAGGTTTTGGAGTGATTGGGATGGAAATTGCTCATGTAGATAACTGTTACAGGAACAGCTGTCATCTCAGGAGCTTCATGCCATTAGTTTAGCGGCACTTAGGGGAGTTCCAGGGCCTGGAGCAGCTCTGGGCATTGCATATGCATGCGTGTGGGTGCAGTTTCTGATGTGTCAAATCTTTTCTGTGAGCACAAATCTACTCTGCGTCTCATACATACAGTAGCAGTCTGATGCCTCTAGTCTGGGGCATGCTGTGTTCTCTTTTCTAGTTAGCCAGGTTTTTAATGGTGCCTTTCTCCTTTTCCATGTTCATCTGGAGGATGGATAGCTCAGTGTGTGCCCTTTCTTTGATGAATAGCATCTGACCTCTCTTTTGCTGGCAGTAAGAAGGGAAAGTAATTTACTTCTGATTCCTTAGGGGAAGGGCAGAGGCTGCATGGTTGCGCTGGTACCGTTTCAGGAGTGCACAAGTCAAAGATCACTGCAGTCCTCATATCCCAGTCTCTGCTTCAGTCTTCTGTAACTTCACATCTGAATCCTGTGTGTTAGCTACCTAGTATGTGTTGAACTGAGAGGGCTGAAGTGAAGTATTAAGTTCATTAATTGAGCTGCTCAGCTGACAGTTTTGTTTTAACTACTACTTTGCTGCTGTGGTTTCTGTGTAAGATGGAGCTATACTTTTATTAGTGGTCTGTCTGGAGCAAAAACCAAAGGATAGCTGCAGCAAAGCACTATAAACAGATACTACACTCACATCCAGTAATAATTCGTCTTTTTAGCCTTTTAGAAGTTATTCTAAAGGAATAAGCAGAATCTGCAATAGCATTTTAATTCTGTTTTCCACTATCCTAAATCAGCATGGTAGCACCCCATAAGCTTAGTGCAGGATTGTCTGTGCCCCAGAACTCCTTTCCAGAGGCTAAAGGGCATGGTGCTTCTCTATGGTAGGTTACCATGAAGTGGGGATCTTCCCTAAGGTCCCTCCTTGGCAAAGTACCTGCAAATATGGTACAAATATGTTGGTATCACCAATGTCCCAGTGAAAGAATAGCAGGCGAAAACCATCTTTAGTAGAACAGACTGCTGGAAAAGGCCTGAAGTTGCATTCTAGATTGATGATAGTGGTCTAAGAAATACATAGCTATGGTGATGTAAGTTGAAGGTTGGTTGGTGGAGAGTGATTTCTGTGCAGTTGTAGGGAGTCTGTGAGTTAAAAATGTGTCAGACCTACACGCTGTGCTAAAGTGGGACAAGATGTAAGAGTCTTGTGTAATTACTTTAGTTACAGCAACTTAGGCTGATTTCTGATTATCACTATTTGTGTTTTGACATGAAAAACTATGCCCCTTTTCTTGTGTATTGCTATGTATCGCAAAATGAGTGTCTGCCCCTTGCACTTCTGAGAGTTCAGAGGATACGGTGAGGTTATGCTGGATATTTTGAGATGAATACCTGACAATACAGGATTTTTATATGTTTTTTTTCTTATTATAGACCCTAAAGCGACAGAGCCAGTTGGCACTCTATTTCTTTAACACTATTCTAGCTCATGGGGATCTACGGAACAACAAACTAAACCAGCTTTCAGTCAACCTCTGGAATCTTGCTCAGAAGCATGGCTTTGCTGACACCAGTACTATGGTAAGGAAAACGGTAATGCAGGGAAATTGTAGTTCTTAAGACCTTTTTGAACTCCTCATTTGAGAAAAGGTAACATTTCTTTATCTGAATAAAGCCAATCATTTTACAAGTTGCTCTCTTAAAAAATAAATCAGCTTAAACACCACTTATTTTTAAATGTTTCTTAAGGAATAAGCAGCTTGTCTTATTTCAACTGGTCTGTATCTTTCTGGCACTTTTACATGTATTTCACACATTAAGGAATGTGCAAATGTTGGGTGCTGTAACTTTTCTCAGTACAAAAAACTATCTTTAAGAGAACTACAACATTTTTACTAGTGGAAGGAACTGCATGGTGTAAGCTTGGAAAGTGGGTGGTGTAGAGTCTTTAAGAAAGGTATACATGAAAAGCAAGCTCTGGAGCAAGAAAAGCAAGTGATCATGTAGCCAGTGACATTTAGGGAAAATCATGAGTGTCTGTTCAAAACACCTTCACATAGATTAAATGACAGCCTGTGAACTGAGAAAAGACAGACACTAAAAATCTCAAAATACCTTTATTTTTGTACCCAGGTGACAACACTAGAATACATCAAGAAGCGAAGCAAACAACCTGAAATGAGTCACTTCACAGATCTGGCCCTTCGGCTTCCTCTGCAGTCCAGGACCTGAGGAATGCTGCTTTCCCAAGGAGTCATCTGCACAAGAGAGTGTATAGCCAAGGCCCAAATCACTGATCTAGATTGTGACTGGAGGAGTTCAGTGTATTTTTATTTTACTTAGTGTGACAGATTTACTTGGACACAGGTAAAGGTAAAACTGTTCTGAGTGCAATAATTTAACCTTTGTTTCCAGTTTCACCTCTACATTCCTATTAAATGCTGATATAGATTCAGTAAATGGTATTTTGAACCTCTGTCGTTTCAAAAACCTTTAGAAATCTAATCTGTTGTCATTTTAGCAACAAAGAAAGAAGATAAACTGCACAGGTTAGTTCACAGCTTCCAGACTTCATCCCACATGCAGAATAGTCTTTCTTCTCTGTAGAAACCAGCATTTCAATATGATAATCCTACTGAGTCATCTTTGTGCTTTGGGAAGCTGCCAACATTGGTTTGGTCAGTTCCAGTAGAAGAGAAAAATGGCCAAGATGTTACTGTTCTAATTTCTGCAATATATTTTCATGGACATGTTTATGCTTTCATTTTAGTTCAGTGTTGTTTTGTAAAATGGAAAGAATCTTTTAAGTGCTGTCTGCAAAGAAAAATGGAAACATATGCAAAGTACTCTGTGTTTGCAAAGTACACTGTCCCTGAATAAAACAATTTGCAGTTCATCTGTTTGTTCTTGGGGACTTTGTGTATACAATCTGTCACTTTACCATTGTGGAATTAAGTTACATGTACTGCTATTACATCTAATGACATTTTACTCTCGCAACTTCTGTCCCATGGTAAGGAGGAGCCATGCTGAGATCTTGCATCTATTGCTGGTTTTGCTTAGTGGTAAGTATTTTAATGAGCTAAATCCATATATAGATATTAAGATACATTTTTGCATAAAACTGCTTTATTTTAAGGCTAAACAAGTAATCAATTTTGACAGGACCATATATTTAAGAAGTTAGCAAGCTGATAATAAATACCACCCAAATCATTAAAGCATTCTTGCTGAGTGCTTTTCATCTCCTCTGTGGTTACAGAAGCAGGGTACATCTAAAGTATATATTTTGTGTTAAGGTTGTAAAGAAATGAACTAGGACTCTTGTCCTGATACAGACTGCAGCTGTAACCTAAGTAAAACTGTAGGAATACAAGATAACTATGAAGTGGCATTAGCTTGATACAGAACCTTCCCAACTTTAGTATATGGCTACTTTGATTATACTGATGTTCCTTAAATAATTCTTTGTATAGTGCATGTATGTATTGAAATGATATGTTACCATATCCCACTTTAATTTAGCTTTCCTTCTTGCTGCAGCTGCACAAAGCAACTCCCAACAGTACAAAGATGATTCTTCCTGTTGGGCTTGGTAACATAAACCACAAACTGGGTAAATGGGATTAAACTCTGAGCTCTGTAAACCACCAAGTGGGTCACACTAAGCAGCTGTGGTATGGCAGAAATTGCCTTCTAGGGGCAAATATACTGCTCTAAACCCAGTGTGGAGTTCCTTCAGACTCTGTAAAACAAAAACTCTTACAACAGGCTTACAGACATGCCCACTGTTCCTCTTTCCATGCAGGCATCCATTTTTGCCTGTTGTCTTTGAAGCACAATATTTCTTTTGTTTCTTTATTGATGCAACACCAACATGGGAAATGTTTTACTACTACTTTTACTCATGCAAAAATAGCTCAACAACAGGCAGAAAACTCTGCTTAGTTATCAGAAGTAAACTCTATACTTAGAAGCTAACTGTAATAAACTGCTTTTAGCTTATTTCCATGTTAGAGAAAAACTAATTTTAGTTGAAACACTCTATTTATTAGAATCATAGAATAGTTAGGGTTGGAAAGGACCTTAAGATCATCTAGTTCCAATCCCCTGCCATGGGCAGGAACACCTCCCACTAACCCATGTCACCCAAGGCTCTGTCCAACCTGGCTTTGCACACCACCAGAAATGGATCATTCACAGCTTTCCTTAGCAACCCATTCCAGTGCCCCACCACCCTTACAGTAAAGTTCTTCCTTATATTCCCCCATTTAAGTTTTAACCCATTACCCCTTGTCCTATCACTATAGTACCTACAGTACTGTACAGTATTACAGACCTCCTCTTTCGTCTATATGCAGCACATACACAGGACAGACCAAGTTTATCTACTTGAAAAAAAGCTGACAGGTTTTTTTGCAGGTATGTGTCTTGATTTTCAAACTGCATTTCCACATGTACACTATTATCAAGAGAAAGGTGCCAGGCCAGCCACAAAGCCACAGTTGAACACCACACTGGTATACATACTCAATTCTAGATGGGGAAAGAAAGTTCTTCTCTAAAGGCAAGGCTACAACTCGTGTCACCTTCAGCATCTTGTCAGTCAGTGGTAGTGCAAAACTGGTCATTACCCATCGAGGACTGGCTCTGAAGCAGAAAGCTGTATGCGCTGTCCCTTTCTTAATGAAGTCACTAGTTGACATTTTCTTACCTGTTTCTTTATTTTACATCAGGTTTTTTGCTAGGCAAGTAGCTGAGTTCAGCATTTGTCTTGGAACCGAAAACAGCACCTCCACTGCCTGGGTTTAAGGTAAAGCAATAGCTGAAGCATGGAAGTGCTGGCTGAAGCCAGTCACTGAACTTTGAGAGCACTGGTGCAAAACAGAGTTGCACAAAGGTAGTGGTAGTGTATAAAGGTGGCTGTAAAGGAGATGTTTCCCCAAAGACCCTGCAGGAGGTGGTTCAGCATCTCCTTCATCCCAGGTATGGGAATGGATTCATAGCAATCTCTTAAGCTGCAGCATCTCCAAATTTTCACTTCCCCTCAGGAGCAGCCCAAAATGTATCATCAGATTTGTAGGCACATCAGTAGTGTTTCTTCAAAGTAAAACACCATCCCTTTGTACCACTCACTGAGTGTAAAAATGTCAAGATTTTACAGAACACCAAAATCCTTTTGAAGCACTGAGATGTAGCTGAAAATAAGCTTATAAATCAGCATTTTAAAAAAATTTACTAAGTTGCAACTAGTTACAGGTACTGCCCACACAGTTTCAGTCTTCAAAGCAGACAGTCTCTTGCCTTGTAGAAAACACTGTAAAGGTATCAAAAACTTACTGCCTAAGTGAGGACACAGGTCTGGTGTAAGCAGTTGACAACTTGTACAAGTGCCTCATGAATCAAATTTCTCAAATATTTTGTCCCTTATTTCAAGTAAAAAGATGTGGAAAATGAAAAGAAATTTGCCTGTTGGATTTCCATTCCTTTTATTACTTCAGAGTTTTAATCTTCAAATTTTACAGATCTGGATGTATATTTGTCTATATACACTTTTTTGCTGGCAGCAGGTTGAAATCCAAGACCAATTCCTCTATGTTGCTTGAAGTCCATCGCTTTATCAAATTCCGTCTTCAGAGCCTGCTGTAACTTCTCCTCACCTTCCCTGTTCAGAGCCATGTTTGGTTTGTTTGTAGTAGCTGAGAGATTTTGGATAGGACCAGAGCCCTTTTTAAAGCCACCCATCAGTCTAAGAAACTTCATTTGTTGCTCAGAACTTTGAAAAGCAGCTGTACTCCACTGGCCAAACTTTGCATCCTGTGAAGCAAAACCAGGTTAGTGCTAAAATTAAGTAATACCAAGATCAAGGACAACAGTTTCTGGCTGTGTACCATGAGAACAGAACCAACTACAACAACCCAAAGGGCTGAGAAGCAGTTATTTCACGGATAGTATCTCTCGAAGGATATGATAAAAGGATGACACAGCCCTGCATGAGTGCATCCTCATTAGCATTTCAGTTCATTTAACCTGGAGACAAGGTTTAATGCACTTTGAGAATCTCCTTTCCCTCTGTCTTAAAAATCTTGGCTTTCCTGCACTCTGGATAATACTCAAAGAGCCAGACATTGTCCAATCATTTCTCTTATTCTGAGACACCTGACAGCTTAATCCTCTTTTACTCTGTCACTTTGTGCAGTTATCTTCTCATTTTCCTGTTGCCTAGTTAGGTATCTGTGGGTTTTAGCAATGTTTTAGTACGTTTTGGAGACAGTGTTCAATCTGGCTCTCAAGCTTTGAGTAATATTTGCAGTCTCATCCCACTAATATCGCAAGAGTGCAAAAACCGAGGGCGAATTCTCATCTGACAGGACTAAATATAGTACTCTAGAAGCCTCTCTCCCATGCAGCTTGCTCTATTCCTTGTATTCACCTCTCCTTGTATTCTTCGAACTAGTTCATTCCTTCAGGATTTCTGTTTTGTCTGCAGCTGTGTCCCTTCTGAGAGAACAGCCAATGTCCAAGGAAAATCAAGGTTCAGCCGTTTGTGGATAACCAAAGACACATCAAATGATTTATAAAGTTCATGAACTTTCGGCTTACCTAAGAACAGGCTTCATTATCTAAGGATCTTATTTGACTCCCCAGCTATATCTAGGAGCTCTGTTCTCGTTTATAACTGGTTTTGGCAGAACTGCTACTCCCCATTTTTTCTTTAAAATTGGGGGTGATACTAAATAGACTGAGCTGGCTACATCAAAGGAAAAATGTGAATTCAGTGGCGTGCTTTATGTAAGCCTGAAATCCTTCCAACTGAACAGTTCCAGCTTGCATGAAACAGTCATTCTCCACTCGACAGCCAACATGACATACAGCATGCTATTCAATATTGCAGGCAAGCTGTAGCAGGCTTTTTAAGCTAAAAAATGCAAGGCTGGAGTGTCATTCACTATCAGAGGCCAGAATACCTGCTGTTAAAAAAGCTATCCATAATACTTCTGTACTATGCTGAAAAACAAACTGCTGTATAAGCCCTGCTCTGTGACAGATGCATGTGCACATACACATAAATACATGTCCTCCCCATGGCATGGAAGACATCTGCACAGATGCAGAAATAGTTATGGCTTGTCAAACTCTGTAATTTGTTTTAAGTGAAGCGCTGGCAGGCACTACACGTAGCTTTTGCTGCAGCATTTCCAGCTCACTCTGTGAAGCTGATGAATTAATTTTCTGTTCTTCTGTGTACTCCTAAACAGACAGATCAGCACAACAGAATGGAGATCCCCTGCCAAGGATGTTATTTTTCTCAATGACTTCAAAGACTATTAGATAGTTGCAGTTCCAGAGCTATTGCAGTCTGCCTCCCACTAGGTAAAGGAGTTGTTTCTGGCATTTCACCGAAGTATATTACAACTTTCTAGGCATACTGACGGTCTTGTGGAACAACTAAGAATACTGAATTACAAGCAGAGCTTTCTCTCTGAATCTTTTTACCACTGCTACACTACTGCCACAGTTTCTGCTACCTTCCTGTGAATGTATCAGGAGGCAAGCTGAGTAGGATACAAAAGCAGAGAATAAAAAATCAGTTTTCAAAGAGGTAGAAGAAAGATGTAAAAGGAGAGGACTGACTGTAAATATCACACGTTACCAGTTGTCATCCCTTTCACCTTTCTATGTTCACCCCTGTTTCTGAATGTCTTCCACATAACAATTAAGATACGATTCAGTGACTGCTATATCCATCGTCTAGAATAATTTGTTTCAGTCAGCAGAAAACACTTCTGTAGCATTTTCTTACGGCTTATTATCCAGAGGAACCAGAGAAAATGCTGCTTTTGAGGACTGACGATGGGAATCAGAGCACTGTACAATGCCAACTGCTATTGGAGCTCACTGGTCAGCCCCCAGACTCTCCTGGGATTGTACTAACTTGTTCTATAGCATGCCCTTAAATTTACAGTCAAAAGGAAGAACATTGCGGCAAGCCTTGTACCTGGGCCACATACAAAGAGTACAGTGCTTTTTTCAGGAACTTGCTCTGGGACACAGTATTTCTGTCAGATCATGATTAGTTTAAGCATACCTGTTTCATTTTGGGACTGAAAGCCTTAGTTTTGCCAGATTCTCTATCAATTTCTTCATGCAGAGCCTGTTGTCTCACCTAGCATGCAGAAAAAACAGAACAAAGCACTGTCTTCTGTGTGTTAAATGAATTAATGTCATTCCCAATGAAAAGATAAGACTAAAATAATTAGTCCTCTTCATAATTTTGCAAGGATTGTTAAATGTTGCATCATAGCAGCCTTCCAGTATCTGAAGGGGGCCTACAGGGATGCTGGGGAGGGACTCTTCATTAGGGACTGTAGAGATAGGACAAGGGGTAATGGGTTCAAACTTAAACGGGAGGTTTATATTGGATATGAGGAAGAAATTCTTTAGTGTAAGGGTGGTGAGGCACTGGAATGGGTTGCCCAGGGAAGTTGTGAATGCTCCATCCCTGGCAGTGTTCAAGGCCGGGTTGGACATCGGGTTGGACATAGCCTTGGGTGACATGGTTTACTGGGAGATGTCCCTGCCCATGGCAGGGGTATTGGAACTAGATGATCTTAAGGTCCTTTTCAACCCTAAGTATTCTATGATTCTATGTGATCCATTTACATCCTCAACATCAGAACTGTGATTTTGCTAGAGGTATTTTAAACAAACATTTTGCTGTATAGGATATATTTAGTCTTCTAACTGCAAGTAACAGCTACACTGAAACTGCCAAAGTTAATGAGAAGCAAAGAAACCTGTATTTAACTTAATAAGCTACTTAAGACATTGACTGGAGCTGTCCATTTTGGACTTAACCCATGGAAGGTAAAACACACTTTAAGCAGAGCTCTATCTAGGGAAATCTTGGCATAGACAAGCAAGAAAGGTTTTTTTATTACGAATTCTGTGCATACATTAAATGCTGAATTGCTTTAAATCTTACATATTTAAGACACAGCATACCTTGCCTATGTTAACTTCATCACAGTTTCCTTTTCTTCCCTGCACAATTGTTGTATCATCCACATGTTCCTGTAAAACAGTAAAAAAGCTTGCATGAACGTTTTAATCCATTATGGTCAATCAGAATTTACACAGCTCTGATTACAAGGGTAGTAAAACCACCAAGCAATAAATCAGTACTAATGTGAGGCAAGAAATAGTCAAATCTAAGCTGGAAATGCCAATTAAAGCTGTGTATTTCTATGGAGAGACTTTCTCCCCAAGGAAGAGATCCTTTTTTTTCCTTTTAAAAAAAGAGCATAAGGAATTTCTTTAACTTCACGCATTAAAATGGAGCTGCCCACATCACTGGCACACACGGTAATGTTTGCAGACAAGGTCATTTCAAATTAAACTACTTCATAAAAGTTTAAGTTTATACTTCAAGTAGGGGCAGAAAGAGGGAAAGTTAACATAAATTTAAAAACCTGGAGAGAGCACAGAAGAGGTGCACACATACATAAAGTGTCTCCTACAATGGCAGCAAACAGCACTTTAGTCCCACATTTGGGAGTGAGGAATGGAGGGCGGGTGTGGAGACAGAGCAGCTCCAGCAGGTATGGCTGGGCAGGATAGCAAGAGGTAAATCAGTGTCAGAGTCCCCAGGCAAATACTGATACTATTCTACAGTGCAGCCCTTCAGCAGGTTCTGCTCCTGTTGACCGGAACTTCCAGATCACTGCCCTCAGCCTTTCCTTTCCAAATTGATAATAAGGGTAAGATTTTGGGGCATCCAGTGTAACAGGGTAAGTAATAAGTCCAGGACAGGGGTAAATTAGAGCCATAAGCTTTAGACCAGCCTGGAAAAGGTGGCCAAAGGGAAGATCTATTGATACAGCTAACTTAATAACCCAAGCATGAAATAGCCAGGGAACGCTAGGAAAGGAAAAGATTTGTAACATACTTCGGTCAGCAAAAGCTGCTGTTACTTTTTTTAGGGTTTATAGTTTTATTTAAAGCCATGAATGATTTAGTTCATTTTCTAAAGCCACCTTTTATGTACTGATTTCACACACACACAAGTACATGCACCATTGAAAATGTGAGAACACTGTCTGTAATAAGGAGAGCTTTTTCTCTTGGATGAAAAGGAAAGACCAAAACCCCAGTTTACTTCTAGATGGCCTGGTACTGTCTTTTCGGATCTATTCAAACAAGCAGAACTGATGTGACAGGATTCTGCAAACAGCTGCAATGTTACTTTTTTTCCAGCTGGAAGGTCAAGTGGAAGATGAGGAAAGCGGAAAGGTGCAGCCTCATCCCTGCCAATTCACAGCCTGTTGCTGGCCTGCTGAAGGCTGCTGTGTGGCACAAATTACCCCTCCAAGAGTGGCAGTCTTCCCCCAACTTAATGGAAGGGGAGCACGTTCGCATGTGGTAGGATTATGCTATCTGCAGGCAAGTAACTTCAAAGAATAAACCAAGCCTTCACTCTGCCCAAGTTGACTGTAATGGTCTCCAACTGGAAAAACAGTGATCACTGATATAAAGAGGGTATCACTCCACATTATCGTGAAAAATTCACTCGTTTGCTGCACAAGCCAACAGTGTTTTTCAAGGCATGCAGCAGTGTGTGTGACACACTGTAGACTAGAAAACTTGTCAGGGCTACGGCACAGTTAAATGGAGGACTAACATTATCAGCCATTTACTACAACAGTGTCTTTTGGTCTGGCAGGAACTAGATTTCTCTGGAACGGATTTACCCAGACTTCTCAGTCGTCAGGAGAATTTCCCTGAAGTGCTTCTTATTATTAAAGGTCAGAGCTGAATATGGGAAAGAGAAACAACATGCATCATCCTACATCCTTCTCCTCAATTGTTTGCAAGATATTTGCTATGTTTTCCGCTGTAATCCATCACAAGATTTTACTTGTTATTAGGCTTATCTTGCCTCCACAGAATGTGAACAGCTACAAGAATCTAAATAATGTCTAACAGTCCCAAAAAGTCAGTGCCAATTTAATTAGAAAATATATGCCAGCAATAAAACCATCTTGTCCTTTGAGTGGTCAAAAAGAGAAACCTAAGGACAAAGCCCCAAACATCTGCTCATCTGGTGACTGGGAAGCATACACACTCCCAACACAAACCTTTGTGGAAAAGCCTCTATCTGGGTCTCCATGGAAGCTGAAAAACTTGCTTGTATAAAATCTGTATTTAATTATTAGCCAGATACCAGAAAGCTGCTGGGTTTCCACAGAACATGAAGAAACTGCACACAGGAGTGTGTAACAAAGCAAAGCACACCATGGAGCGGGCTGGAGAGGCAGCCAGTGCTGCAGCCCGGCCTGTCCCTAGTTCACAGAAATCTTCAATGATGCTTTACTTACAAGATGACTTTTAAACAAGCCAAATACCCAAAGTTCTTGATAAAAAACGACTGGAGTGCAGTTTCCCATTACTTCTGAATATCAAAGCAAGCTCCTAGTCACTTGCAGTTAGCCACTGTTGTTTAAGTAGTAAAAATACAGATAGGTACCTACTGAATTTCTAAGCATCTCACAGCTTAATTCCCAATGATAACAACAGAGGCTACACATGTAGATACTGACTTTAGGCACTTCAATAGCTTTAAAATAAGACCTTAATCAGATTAAAAAAAAAAAAAAGAAGTTAAAAAGTTAAAGCAACAAACCAAGACCTTAACAGCCCTTTTGGTTTTTGATTGGGGTGGGAAACAAAGAAGAAACCTCTGTATTTCAAATCTTCCATCAATTCGGCTCCATGTTTGTTTCACCTCAGAAATGGCAGTACTGCAAAACTGTAGGATGGGATTTCCTTTAACAGCCAGCCTGGATACAATCCCAGTTACTTTCAGGTATAATTTACAGCTCTTGTATCTATTTATTGTCTTGCTCAGATTTAGTTTTTTTGATTAAGAATTTGTGTTTAGGTTGTTCTCCAGTATTGTTCTATCAGAATTCATACATCAGTGCTCTAGGCCTCATCTACACTTTGGATTCTTAGGATTTTCTCTAAAGTTTGTCCAAATTAGATGACAGGTTTTGGCTAATTTCTCCCTTGTTTCTAACACTGCAATTCCAGCATTAACAGCAGCAAAAGCTTAAGGAAAAGTCTAACACAGATGCACTCATGCTGACAATGTTACCAACCTGCTCAGGTTAAATGACATGGTATTAAAATCCTGTTTTATAGGAGTGCTGCCACTTTGCCAAGAGCAGCTGAAGGAGGGCCAAGACCAATGTCCTTTCCAACCCTAACTATTCTATGATTCTAAATAAGTTTTCTTTTTGTGCCAATACTTGCTCTTAGTTGTCATATTTACATTTTCACAGCTGAAACATGACTGCTACAAGAGTTGGCATTAAAAAACATGTTGCAGTGTTTCACAACTATTACATGCTGAAATCAACAGATCAGCTGATCCTGCTTCTTAAATCCAGTAGAGGAGAAATCAGTAGACAAGGCCCCTACTGACCCAGTGGTCTGAACAGGCTGAGCAGCCTGCAGGAGGAAACTGCCTACCTAAAAAGCTTCCAATTCCTTAGCAAAGACATCCTTTTCTTTACAACTTACCAGTGCCTCATTTCCCACGTCTTCTCCTTTGATGTTTTTTATGTTTGCTTTTGAACCTGTCTCTTCAGCAGAATCCTGGCGTGATTCTCTTTTCCTTTTTTTCCTTCTTCCACCACAGCGTGTGTGGTTACTGCCGCATAATCCCCCATCTACAGTGTCCCCTGTCACACATTCTGCTTGCTTCATTTCCCTCTCTTGGCTCTTTTTAGTGCTTTCTAGTAGTGTTATTTTTTGGCTTTTCAATGGACTGTCACTGTTTAACAAAACTTTTGAATCCTCCTCTTTCTGAATGTTCTTCTTTTTCTTCTTGATGACTCCACAATTATCCTTTATATTTATTCTGCTTTTCTTCCCAGAAAGCTCTTCTTCCTCAGACTCAACTTCTTGCTGTGCTGGAAGATGCTTATCAGGAACACCGTGACTGTAGTCTTTATTATCTGTATGTGTTAAGGAAGAAACATCTTCTCTTCTCTTCTTCTTGGTCTCTCTGCTACTTCCAGCGTTCTCAGCTGTGTTCTCTTCCTTTCCATTTGTCAGTGAAGTTTCCACAGAATTATTTCTTTGCCTTTTTCCGAAGTCACTTAATGCAGTGGGGCTACCAGGAACTCCACTGGTATTGTCTTGATTATCTGCTAGTGATAAAAAGGAGTCAGGCTTATCTTTATTTCTCTTCTTTCTTCTCACATAACTCTCCCCATCATTCTGGATAATACCTATTCCATGGGCTTTGGCTGTAAAAAGTTTTTCTTGTGAATTACATTTCTGTGGGGTTTTAGGAACTTTTTCAGCCAGTTCATGTTCACTGTCCTGGATGTCCTCCAATGAACAAGAAAAAATGCCTTTCTTCTTTTTTTTCTTGGTTACTTCACCATCCAATTCCAAATTCAAAGCGGTCTTCTTTCTGCTTTTTTTAAAAGTAAATCCATTTTCATTAATACCATCTGCATGGTGATTTGAAAGCTCCACATCACGACTCGCATTATTCTCCAATGATAAGGAGGAATGACATTGGGCTTTTTTTTTCTTCTTTTTGGCAATTTTTGTTTGTTCCTCTGATTCTTCTTTAGGTTCTGAATCCAGATGGCCTTCTACGTTCACAAAGCTTTCTGAATGTGCTTCTTTCAGTAATCCAGAGCCAGCTTTCTTCTTTTTCTTCTTATTTTTCAGTTCTAATTGGTCTAAATGCTCATATTTTAATTTTTCCTTTTTCCTTATCTTTGTTTTTGTCTCAAGCTCATCATCATCATCCTCAATTTTAACGACATTTTGAACATCTTTCTCAATTTTAGTGATAGTTTGGCTCCTACTCCTTTTGGCTTTTTTCTTTTTTTGTACAGGTTCCTCATGAACTTCTGTTCTCTTTATCATTCTAAAAACACGAAATGGAGATGTTAGTGCACAGCTTCAACAAGTCCCAGGCTATCTTGTCTCCCTTTACTCTGAAACCATCATGTATCTCTCATTATCACTCTTTTTCCAGTTTCACAATCTGCTTTCTGTGATATAGGGAACCAGAAGCGCATGCTGCACTGAAAACAGTGTATCGAGGTGGCCAGGGGGTGGGTTTTCATCTTCTTCTTTATTGCTGGCCTTGTTTGTAACTTTTTATGTGTCTCTCTGCCAGCTGCACAGCATAACCTTTCCAGAGATTTAGCTGCCTTCTAAAACATCTTTCCTAAGTGACAAAGCAGATACTTACTATATGTGTGTATACATATGTGTGTGGAGTTAAGGTGGTTTTCCACACATGTATAACTTAATTTAACACTGAACTTTACATCCCTTTATTGTCCACTTGGCATTACGGGATCCCTTCAAGGCACCTTAGAAATTACCCTGAGTTTGCTTCTGTTTGTGATTGCTTGTCCTTGCGCTGTGTTTTGGCACACTCGTGCCTATGCCCAGGTTATAGCAGACCTCTGTACCTGTGGTACCCACTTGGTGACACCCCTGCCTTTGCTGAGGAACCGATTTGGTTGGGGAGCCTAGATGGTCTCCCTTCCTTTAATCAGTAACTAACCCACAGGGCTTCTTTAAGCGCTCCTCACCCCTCTGCCACAACCCTTCCAACCCCAAGTGCAGCAGAGCACACCGCGGTGGCCCGCTCGCTCTGCCCGAAGAGCCGGACCCGCCGACCGGGCCCCGTTAGATAGAAGGAAGGAAGGAAGGAGGGAGGGAGGGAAGGAAGGACTGAGGGAATGTGAGGATAGGGGGAGGACCAGGGAGAAGGATGGAGGGA
>JAOEHY010012243.1:0-25007 GCA_025447955.1 Psilopsiagon aurifrons
AGGAGCAGAGGGAAGAAAAAGGGGGAAGTGAGTGAACAAACTGCGTGGCTGATTTATGGCTTAAACCACGACACACACTCATAATCCACATTGCCTACATGTTGTTATGGAAATTGATTTCTTTTGAAGAACAATCTCAGAACAAGTACACTCTTGGTTTCGTTGTTGTTCCCAAACAGATTTTTTAGTGATTTAACTAAACAAGTCAGCCTGGTGGTTTGAGTCTTACAGCTGGAGAAAAAATTCAGGGCAGGAAGCAGCTTCAGTAAGGGTGGCCAAGAACTGAAAAAGTGCCTGGCTAAGAGAAAAGGAATGAAGGAGAACAGAAAAATTAAATCAGTTCATTTAAAGACTTACTTTGGAAATTTGGTATGTAAGAACTCATAGGAAAGGAAAAGAGGAAAAAGTATGAGAGGGAAGCTGACATTTCCGCAAGGAAGTGACATAACTGGTACAAGCTGTCACAGTGCAGAGAAAAGCAAGGAGACCCTGGTTGAGCCATGACCTCAGCTACAGAAAGGAAAGTATACAAGAGTGGATATTAGGTTAGATTATAATGGATTTATACAAATGAGTACATTGTATAGCCAGAAATTCACCAAACCTAGAATATAACCTCCAAGAGGAAATAAAGAATATGACAAGTGTGTTGACAGTAAAACTTAGTCCATTATACAGCAGGGATGAAAAAGTAACTACAAATGATGGTGGAGCTAAGTGTTAAGGGCATTTATTTTTATCTGTCTTTAATAGATCAGGTACAATTTAGTGGAGCAGTACAACTTACTGTCAGAGGCAGAAAGTTGCATAGTGCAACTGGGAAGGAGCATGTCAGAGAGAATTTGAAAAAATACATCTTCTATTAAGTTGCCCAGACTGTATTATTTTCTTTCTAAGTAGTTGAAAAAGTGTCCGGAATGGGACAAGATGGTGCCCATATGTAAAATGAGGAAAAAGGAGCATATGGAAGAAAACAGATCAGTGGCAATTAGTATGAAACCCTGAAAAATAAATTGTCTACAAAGTACTTTGGTTCTATCATGGGGTAGCATGCCTTGTGAATACAGAAGAAACAATAACTGTCGTGTAGTTTGACTTTTATTGCAGTTGGAGATGACATTCTTACAAGCAATTTAGTGAAATATGGCCTAGATGAAAGATGCGTGTCAATGCGGATGAATAATTGTACCAAATTAAATATAAATCAATGGTTCTCTTTCAAGTAAAAGGATGCCAATGAGAGTCTACAGATCCTATTCTGGATCCAGTTCTATATATGACTTGTAGATTTCATGGAGATAAAGAGCACAGTAAGCTTCCTGGGAAATATAATTAAAATTTAAATAAAAAAAAAAAAAGGGGGGGGGGGGGGAATGTGAATAAGTAGAAGCAAGAAGAAAGGCCCTGTAGACGATTTAATTTACAAATTGGCCAGAACTAATAGACTATCAAACTACAGGGTAGGTTTATGGAGATAAGGTAGTAAAAAAATAACAAAAACTGATAATTTAGGTGAATTGTAAACTGTACAGAAGTGAAAAATCTCACGCCATCGAAAAAATAAGAATTGTACATGCAAGACAAATGAAATAATTTTCCCACTCTGCAGCACTGGAAAGTCTAACCTACAATTTCGCAGCTGAGTTACTGGATTCTTTAGAAAAATATAGCACAAGACAGTGAAGAGGAAAGTAATTGGAAAACAGGCGCACATGAAGAGAGTTTGCATCAACCTAGGTCATTTAGCCTAAAGAAGAAAATGTTAGAGGGGCAATATGGACCACTTCTGGTGCTGTAAAACATAAAAGGTTGTTACAAAGGAGGAAGGAATTATCTGTTCCTCCGTGAGATAATGTGCATGAGTTGCAGTTGGGAAGATTACTGTGATATATCATTAAGATTTGTGAGGCATCAGAACAGATCATGTGGGTTGCTTGAAGGCTCTATCACTGAATGGCTTCAGGACTAGACTAGAGAAACTTCTCTCAGGATTGATATATGTGTCACTGATTCCTCCACAGGGCCACAAGGCCTGCAAGGTGACCTCTCAGAATTTTTTTCACTAATCTTTATTTTCTACATTTCCCTCTATTTTGTCAAAGTCTCTCTTTCCACCCAATAATCTGCAGATTCACAGTGTCTCCTCTTTCATTCTTGATTGGCTACTGTCCTGGTTTTGGCTGGAATAGAGTTAATTTTCTTCCTAGTAGCTGGTACAGAGCTGTGTTTTGACTTTAGTCTGAGAACAATGTTAATAACATACCAATGTTTTAATTTTTGCTAACTAGTGTTTAAACCAAGGACTTCTCAGTCTTAGGCTCTGCCAGTGAGGAGGGACACAAGTAGCCAGGAGGGAGCAGAAACAGGACACCTGATGCAAGCTAGGCAAAGGGGTATTCCATACCACAGCACATCTTGCCCAATATATAAACTGGGGATAATTGGCCAGGTGGGGCCAAGATGAGCGCAGCATCAGTCAGCAAGCGATGAGCAATTGTATTGTCCATCACTTGTCTGTTTTTTTTTCTTTGTTTTACTCCTTTCTCTCCCCTTATTTCCTATTTTAATTACAATAATTTATTCAATTTCAATTATTAAACTGTTGTTATCTCAGCCAATGGGGTTACTATCTTTATTCCAATTCTCCTCCTCATCCTACTGCAGGGGGTGGGAAGTGAATGAGCGGTTGCCTGGTGCTTAGCTGCCAGCTAGTGTTAAACCATGACAGTTATCTCTTCATGTCCAATTTAAAGTTATTGAAAAGGTACTGCCCAGTAGCAGCACTTTCCAGACCAATTGTTGTAGGAAATGACAGAGCCAAAGCAAGCAACTAAGGTACTTAGAGCTCCACAGATGCTTACACAGCTCTGCCAGATAGTGCAACAAATGTCCTCATAGACCATCCAGACATCCTTATTAACAGATCTGTCACCAGATGTCTTCACAGTGATCCATCAATAACTGAGGATGTTCAAATCAGATACATCATTACTATCTCACCAAGGCTGTCCTAGTGTCTTTCATGTGTCTCATATGTGTGTTGGCAACGTGACTGCTTAGACCATGTCAAACACACTTCAGTCAATTTCCTTATTTCCTTCTCTTTGCTTTCAGTTTCCTTTGACTTTATCTCCTTTTTTTTTTTTTCATATACTGTCTTCTCTTTATCTTTGATTCCTTTACCTTATTCGCCTGTTTTCATCTACTCCTTTTCCATGTCCAAAGGAAAAAAACTATTTCTGTCTTTTACCCATACTTTTGACAATTCCCATGATTCTTATAACACCAAGATGCTGAATGACTTAATAACCAGTGACAGCCAAATGCCAGATACAGATAGAAATTCAGATTTGTCCTTTAGCTTCACCTCATCTTACTGGTTCACAGATGGCTGAAGAAATCCTGAATTTTGATGAAATTACCTGCCACTGGAAAGCATTCATTCATTTAAGTCCATTAATTTTAAAAATCAGAGAAAACAGATAACAAAATCAATCCTATTACTATATGTGTATTTTAGATATTAGATAGATATTTTATCTATTTCTACATGTTTAAAAATAATATAGACAGTAAAATGATTGTACCTCAGTTCCTGTTTCAGCATTTTCAAAATAAAATAGTTGGCCTTTATTCTGAAAAAAACTTCAGTTTCCAACTGTCATATTTTAATTCCATTAACAACCACAACATATTCCAAATCTAAAATGAAATATAACATTACAAATATCCATAATTCTGTCACAGGTCCAAGTTTCAGTCTTTCCTCTGTGCTTTTCCATATTTCCTTGGTTTTGCTCCTGTTTTCTCAACTGTACTTATCAGCACCTCAACACGGTTCTTCAAGGCTTATTTGCATTAATATAGTAGAAAACACTACAGCAGTAGTTAGGATTTAATTAGCCAGTATCCCAAATCTGTCATTAATGCTATAGGCAATGTCTGCCTTTATTAAGTGATTTGGTGTTATAGAAGCAGAATAGAAGACCCAGACAGTTGTTCTTGTTCTTGAGCCTCCTCTCATCTCCATTGTGTGTGATTCAGTGGGTTTGCTTTGGAATAAATTTAATTTGGTCTCTCAGGCAAAATATCTCCTTTGGATATGCACTCTGAGTTTTCTTCAAGGGAAAAAAGTATCACTCTGGAGGGACTTACAGTTCTTCAGTCCATGACTGCTTTGCAACCTAATGTGAAATATTTATGTGCTTTGTGACATGGTTTCCAGTTGTGTTGCTGGAAGTTACAAGTGAGAGAGAGAAGCTTTGCTGAATTCCCACATTGGGTGAGTTCGTGAACAACCACCACAATAAAGTAGGAACAATTTTTCATTGGATGCAAATATTCTGAAATTCAGAGTTCAAAAGATAAAATCTAGCTAAAAATGAATAATCTGGAATTAATTTTGCAAATTCAATGCAAAACTGACTGAATGGGGATGCATGAAAACTGTGCCTACAGGTGAGCCACTTGCCATCTTACTTCTCTTAAGGAAACTTCAGCATTTATTGTGAAGTTCTTACATTATGGCATTTTTGCTTTTGGGAAGGGGAGAAATCCTAAGGGACTGAGTTCTGGAAACTTCAGGCAGAGGGAGCTCCTACACAAGGACAAATTTATATCTTTAAAAAATAGTTGCCTTTCCTCCACACTCCTGCGCCCTGAGCTAAGCAGTCTGTTCTGTTTAATATCGAGCACGGGACTGCAAGTGCTGCTAAGTGGGCCTTTTGAGTTCACTCTCTGTCAGTCAGCCTGGGAAATTCTTCACTGAGAACTGAATTTCACAGATTCTGAAATGAAAAAGGAGTTGAAACTTTGTAGCATTGTGTACCACAAAGTGCACAGAGGAGCACACCCGTGGACAGTACAGACACAGCAGTTCTCCTAACTAACCACACTGAATCCTGCAGCAAGAAAAGACTGCTGTCATCATTTTGGATGGGGACATAAGGAATGCCTATAAGCAGTTTCACCAATATAATACTTCTTTTCATGTAGACCACATGTTTATTTTCAGAAATATCTGCAAACACTGTGCGTGTCTCACTTTGCCCACTTTCTATATGCATGCTGCTGTTAAGGGGTAAGAAATGGCAAAATCTAACCCTAAAATGATCCTTGCTTCACAACCACTGGCTATCCACCTGGATGTTCCCCTCTTTGTTTTTGGTAAAAATCATAATAAAAATGATGAGTGGCATTTACCAGTGTGAGGCTATGAAAACCAAGTCAAACCTGGCTACTGAAAAGCTCTTTAGAGAGCACTCCTCCCTTAAATCTCTTCACAAGCAACCCCATCTTGCAGGTACAAGTCTGGTACTGTTTAACTGACAAAGGCAGGATCCTTCTCCTCATCATGTCTGATGGGAAAATTCACTAGTGCAAGAATGGCGTTACAAGGAACAAGGTAACTGATGCTGGGTAGCTTAGGGAAAACTTCACTAAATATTTTTGCCAATAACAGGAGGCTGAGTCATCCAAGAAGTGTTCCTAAAGTCTTTCTCTGCACTTATTCCATCTTTAAGTCCTTGATCTTTTCTCTATTCTATACATGCAGGCACTGTTAAGTGTCAGCACTATAAATTTTATGTGCTCTTCCAGCTGTTGCTGGAATTTCCATGGTTAGAGGAAACAAATCAGTGGTATTTACTATCTTTTTTCTGAGTCACTTTTGTAATAATGGGAAAACCCTACTTCCTAGATCACTGCTTTCACAGAAAAGTATTCTCTGCTTGAAAGGTCATACTCTTTAACTAATGCATTCATAAAAAAGAATCTTCTCTCCTTGAAGTGAAACTGCTGTAAACTTAAAGGCAACGCAATAAAATGCCACTTTGATTTTAGTCTTGCTTGAAAACATTTCTCAGTTTGCCTCATTCAGTGTTAAAAAGTTGGCCATTATATTCTATAAAATCATCTGTAGATCAGCATGATGCAGTTTGTTAAAAAGGCAGTGATCTAGTCCATGAAATTGTTTGCTGCTCCAAGTCTCATTTTAGCATCTACTTCTTAATCTCAGCATCAGCAGTTTGCTTTTATAGAGAACACTATTTATGTCCCTGGAGAAAGCTGGAAATTTCCCTAAGAAACAAGTCAGGAAAAAATGCACTATAAGGCTCCTGTTAGTCGAGGTTAATGCCTTTAACTGATTATCTGCCACCTCTAGAACAGTAAACCAATTTTTTTTTTTTCTTTCCAGGAAAATGAATCTCAGGCTTTTTTTTTAGAGCAGTTGATAACAGCCTTTTAATACCTGTGGAGATATTTTCATACAAACAGTTGCATTAATGAAATTTAATAATGCCAACCACACTACGCATCATATGATCAAATCAAATCCTTATTCACTTCCAGTGGTAAGAAAATGAATAATAATTTTGTGTTTATCAAATGCACCATTTGTCTGACACCTCTAGGAAGATTCTGGTTTTTTGAGGCTTTTATTTGGTGGATTTTGTATCAAGCTTAACAGCTGGAATGACTAAATATAGTCAGGATTTTTCTGAAAGCTCAAAAATTAGCTTTTCCAATATGGATCAAGGACATAACTCTTATTATAAAGGTAGAAGCGTACTTCTAGAAGGTAGGAAGAAAGGGAACATATTTGAGATGGCATAGTATATTTTCTTTTTTAAATGTATTACCAATGGTCCAAAAAAAATATAAATCAAATTTTTACACAGCAAAACCCAGCCTTGTTAGAATCAGAAATGTGAGCTGCAGGGAAAATACAAGCACAACAAAAGACCATATGCACAAACTGTGAAGGAAACAATTATTTCTCATTTTACACATATGGAACTATTACATTATATTATATCTTCACCTATCATCTACCCTCTGTAAATTTTTTTCTCTTTTGTAAATGTGATGGCAGACTTTACTATAGCAAGGCTGGGAAAGAGATTTAAAAGTTTATTTGCAGTATGCCATGGGATTTTGATGACACTCTCATAGCAACAATAAGTAAAATATGATCCTTAATAGACCACCTTAGTTTAAAAGCTTTGTGGTTGCCTTCATTCGTCTGATTTTGATCCAGAGAAATAACTGAAGTTATCATTCTCCCTTGAAGGTGTAAGAATACAGAATGTTAATGGTAGGTCTGGAGGGCACTGCCTTCTTGCTGTGCTCAAATGCTTTGTTGCTGGAAGAGAAAACATTTGTCATCTTCTAACACACAGCTACTGAAGCTGAATTATCATGTCATTTTGTCTTTGACAACTATATAAAATTTTTATCTAGCATTCCTCATATTCATTTATTATCCACAAATGAGTATCCAATGTCAGAAATATATATTCATGGACTTAGGAGACAGCTAGTCTTGACAGCAACAGAGCCTGACCATGATTCTCAGTTAAATGCGATTTCAAATATCAAAGCCTTTTTGACTATAAAAGCTTGGGTTTTTTTTAAGATGTATGCATTCTATGGCAGGCAGTTACAGTAGAGAAAAGTCAATAACATGTTATGGTTTTGAGGACTTCAGAGGACTGTATTTTAACACAATTATCTTGTACACAAAAGTTCAAAGTAATTAACACCTCTTTGGCTTTATCAGGTGGCTTCTGTGTGCTTCTGTTCTTGTACAAATGTCCTGTGAAATGCAAGAGTGATGGAACAAAGATTTTTAAAAAATTACTCTAGAAATCCAAAGATGTTAAAAAACCTTAACTACATTAAAAAATATTTTATCTATTCACAGAATTCTGAAATGACCTGAAAGCTGCCCAGATACACTGTAATTATGAATTTTTAGTAAGGTTCTGTACAACAATAAATTTCTCTATGAATGAACAACTTAATTTTATTTCTCAGGGTGTTCTTGTTTATGATTAATTACTACTTATCTGAAGATATAAGTTCCAGCATCCATGCTGTGCTGACACTGCTTATCTTTGATAGGGTGTTTGATGAGTTCATTACACATGGGATGTTGAAAAATACCTAGTCAGCTCATAGTTTTTCATTAGGCAAAGCCATCTCAAGGTGTTATAGCGTACATTCACCAAGGACTGGCAAGGCAAGCTCACCCATGAAGAACTAAGCACCATCTGCATCAGCAAAATAGATGTTTCTTATCTTATATTCCATTCTTGTCTACATGCACAGAAAATAAAAGCAAGCATAATGCTAGCCTCCTGTTCTAGAATGGGAAACATCAACTTTTCCTTACTTAACATTTCATTTTCACCAATGTAAAAGTACATTTTGACTCCTGATAGCATAAATAAGTTATTACTAAGCACACTAATTTGCTGCTCCAGCAAATTTTTCACCTGGCTCTTCTTTATAAATAAACCTGTAAAAGTTGCCTAACTTACCAATTTCCTTAAGCATATTTTCTTCCTTGAAATCATAATTGCATGACATTTTTAATAGGTTACCAAGAGTCCCAGAAAAAAATGCAGGAAATCAGGCTGTACACAGCTTGCTTTAGAAAATGCCATTACCACACTCTCAAGATGAAGGAATAGTCATAATTTGCTCAGCAAAACAAATAGGTAAAAGCAGGCTCTTTCAAGAACAGCCATCGAGGTGGCTCCATGCTGACAATGGTGGGTCTGTGGCAATAGCTGTGAAAGCCGCAGAATGGCTGAGCATCTGGAGGTCATCTGGTCTAGCCTGACTCCTCAAGCAGAGACACCTATGGTCAATTGCCCAGAATCACATCCATGTGGCTTTTGAATGTGTCCAAGAATGAAGAAAACACAACTTGCCTGGGCAACCTGTGCCAGTGCTTAGACCTCCCAGCGCTAGGTGTTTCCTAACATTCAGAGGGAACTTCCTGCTTTCAGTTTGCATCCATTTCTTCTGGTCGTGCAGCTGGGCACCACTGAAAAGTGCCTGGTACTCTCTTCGTTGCACCCTCCCTTCAGGTATGTACACATATTGATGACATCCCCTTGTGCCTTCCCGTCAATAGGCTAAACAGTCCCAGCTCTGAGAAGTGCTCCAGTCCATCATCTTTGTGTTCCTTCATTGGACTCTCTCCACAGTGTGCTGTGTTCAGCTGTAGCAATTATTTTTCTCCTTCCTAGTAGCTGGTGCAGTGCTGTGTTTCAGCTTTAGTCTGAGAAAAATGCTGTAACACACCAATATTTTTAATTGTTGCTAAGTAATTCTTACCCCAATCAAGGACTTTTCAGTCTCTCATGCTTTGCTGGTGAGGATGGGCACAAGAAGCCAGGAGAAAGCAGAGACAGGACACCTGACGCAAACTAGCCAAAGGGGTGTTCCATACCACAGCACATCATACCCAGTATATAAACTGGGGGGAGTCACCCAGAAGACCCAGATTGCTGCTTGGGTTGGGCTGGATATCAGTCAGCAGGTGGTGAGCAATTGTATTGTGCATCACCTGCGCTTATTGTTGTTTTTTTGCCTTCCTTTTCTAGTTTCATATTCTCTCCCCTAATTTCCCTTATTATTATTATTATTGATGGTAGTAATAGTAGTAGTTTTGTACAATACCTTAGTTACCGGACTGTTCTTGTCTCAACCCATGGGGTTTACATTTTTTCAATTCTCTTTCCCATCCTGCCGGGATCAGGGAATTGAACGAATGGCTGTATGGTTCTAAGTTACCAGCTGGGCTTAAACACCCGGTCACAGAGCCCAGAACTGGACCCAGCACTCCAGGTGTGGCCTCACCAGTGCTGAGTCAAGGGAAAGAGCACCTTTGACTTGGGGGCAATATTTTGTCCAATGAAGCCAAGGATACCATTTGCCTTCTTTGCAGCAGAGGCACATTGCTGACTCATGTTCAACATCATGCCCACCAGGACTCCCAGGCCCCTTTCTGCAAAGCTGCTTTCCAGTATTGCAGCTCCCAGCTAGAAGTCATACCTCAGTAATGGACCAGTCCTTGCCATTCCTGCAGAAGCCAGTAGGATGTTGCTTCCTCCATGGAGCACTGAGAGTTAATTCATTCAGAATAAGAAATAAACAAGAGTGACTCTATAACTTCTCAGACTAGCTATTTAATTTCACTGCTATCCCAGAATATAACCAAGGCAGGAAGAAACACCAGCAAACTGGTAAAGAAGAGGAAATAATGAGCATTAGCTGGATGCTGACAGTATAGGAAACTTCCTGTGGACAACCACTGCTGTGGACGCACGTTCAGTATAGTGGAAACCTCTGAAAGGATTTTGTCCCAGAGCCTCTGAAAACAACAAAGAACAGAACTCCTGACCATTCACAAGCTATTGAAGCCTCAGACACTTTATATGACAACTTTGTTTTTTGCAAAAATGTAAATATTCATCAACAGAAATAGGCACCACCCTACCACAGTGGTAAACTGATGGACACATTCGTCATACTTCTGGTTTAGTGTTTGTCTCACCATACTGTTATTAAACCATTGTCAAGTCTACAAATCTAGCAGGCTGTATTTTGAATTTATGATTTAACAAACCCTTTGAAAATGTCATGAGTTGCTTTTTGTCTTACTGAAATGATGTCAGGTCAAGAACTGTGGTCAGCAAATAAATCTTACGGATGCTGCAGATTAAGGTCTTTGTTATTTCTGGGATTGATTATTTCAACTATTTATTTTGGGGTTCATTGATTGCACTATTCAAACACTTTAGTCTATGACAGATGCTACAAATCAGATCATATGCAGAATTTTGAGTAATGTGAAAAAATAGCCCTATATATTTAACTCATCATAAGTCTCCTCTGTGTTTTTAAAAGACTGCTTCCTGTTTGAAGGATCCTAAGTAGTAATAAATTATACCATTGAACAACAAGTGACTGGAAGTGAGAACTGAATTGGGGAAAACAGTTTCGAATTCTGCTATGTTACTACTTACCCAAATGCTTATAAATGTTAGTGGGAGCAGGAATGAAAAAATATTTATTAAAAATAGAGAAGTTACTCCCCTAAATTGTATCTTTGTGCACACACACACACACAAAAAAAAAAAAAAAAAAAAAAACCACCATAACAAAAAACCCAAAACAAAAACCAAGCTATGTCTCTTCTTCCGTACATTTCATCAAGTTTGATGAATCCCTTGAAAGTCTGGTTTGGCCCACTAACGCGGAGCAAGATCAAAGATTTGGAAATTGTCCCTTCTACAGAGGCTTAAGAGACCCATAGGCTTCGTGAAGCTACCTTGACTTTTTATCTGATGCAGAGAAACTCCTGATAGCACAGAAATGGCATAACTGTATATAATTCTTTCTTGATCCCTTGTCACAGAGTGATATTGGAGGAAGGAAAACCAATAAGCTTCTGTTCAAGAAGCTGTTTGTAAAAGCTAGAACCAAGCTTTTTCTAGTTTTGCTTCCTAGATCTTGCCCACAACTCACCTCTAACAGTCATTTCTCTCCTAATGATGAACAAAAGTTCAATAAAAATTATCTTAAATTCTGGCAAGAAGCAAAGAAGAGTTTTAGAGATTTACTGTGAGGGAAATGGGAGGGGAGGTAAACCACAGGTTATAGGGATAAAAGAAGAGAATATTTCTGGAGGCTTAATTGCTTTACTTTCATTATAAAAATTCTTGCCAAAATATCTCTCTGAGCTAAAACCTAAAACTCTGCTTTGGTCTTGGCTCACATTAAATTCCCATCAACAATATTATTATATTATTGCAGAGCAATTGGCCTTTGAAGCTCCAGAGGATGCTGTGAACCTTTCCTTTTCTTTTTTTTCCAGACACAGAAAACATGAGAACTGCTCATGTATTGCATCTAAAAGATTAAAGATTTCAGACTTACATTCTCAGAATTATTTTTTTCCTAACAAAAAAGACAAATTTAGCTTATTTCCACTGAAAAAGAAATAATATCTATATACTGTAGTATATTGCTTTGTCTACAAAATATTCAAAGCATTGGAGACACTGGACTACGAAACAGTATTAAACACATCATATTACTTTATCTTCATGTTCATTAATTTTTCCTTTCCTTTTCTCAAAAAGCAGTTATAATTTAAAACCTCAGTAGTCTCCAGTGACCATATGCATAACATATGAAATAGCATCAATTTTTAAGAAAATGGGGGGTTTATTAAGTAGAAAATTCAAAATGACAAGTGGAATATAAGTAGAATTGTGTAAAAATAAATGTTTAGCTTATCCCAACTCAGCTGGTACAGGACCACAAGAAAGATTGCTGATGAATACTTGATATTTATTTGAACTAAACTGCAGATTGTTTCATAGCTCCTGGCTAGCATAAAGGTACTATTACTAAATACAGAGCACTGCCATATAAAGAGCTTTAAAACTAAGTGTTTCATCTTTAAAATATTTACCTCCCACACACATGTACAAACTCCATTTATCAAAAGCTCTTTATTTATGATTCTGGGATTGCCAATAACAGAAACTGAAAGGGAAGAATATCCTCAAGTGTTAGTGTTCAAAAAAGAAAAAAGGCACTGGCACCATATGAACATAATGGTAAACAAGCAGGATAGAACTGGCTGCAGGTGGGAGGTGACAGTCTGATACAGTACCTGTGAATACTTTTTATTTCCCCAGGAGATTAATCTTATAATTTTTGTTTCTCAGTTTCTTTAGTTTTAGTAATAAAGCATTTTACCTCAAAGACAGTGTTAAAATACGGATAACCTCTACCAACAGGAGCATGGTCTTTGACAATGAATATACCATAGGGTATAGTGAAAGCAATTGTTGAGCAAAACTGCCACCCACAGGCAGGGTGCCATGGGTAAGACAAGCAGGGGCCATCTAGCCCATAGAGACACCTGGACCAGCACATCGGAGACAACATTCTTTTAAGCAAGAGACCTAATGCCACCACTCATTACATCTGCTCTTTCTGCAAAGGGGGCAGTTGTGGGAAACAGAGACAACCTCTTAACAGCCTCAGTTATTTGGTTAGCACTTCTACTGCCTCAGAAATACAGAAAAGTGAGGTATTTGTATCTCATAGAAAATTAATATTATGAACACAGGACTGCCACCTAGAGATGCCAACAATATTTGATCAGTCAGAAATGGACTTGAGTAGCTGTATTTACACGCTGATATCTTTTAAATGTCTGAAACACCTATTAGGTGACTGATCTAGGTATCTAATTTTGGAATTTGAAGTATTTCTTCCAGTGCCTTGTTCGACTCCCAAGTAACAAAAGACCATTCAAATAAATCATGAGGTAATTCTTCATTGATTTGAAAGCTGCAGACTGAATTTTTATTAATCAACAGTAGCACACATTCTGTAAGTATCACACAGTAATATCTAGACTGTATCATACCAACAGATGCTACCTGTTCGTGGAAAACCAAATCTTTACCACTGAGCGTTTTCAAGGATTTACAGGTACTCTGTAAACAGCTGGGAGCTAGCTAATAATTTTACCCACTGAAATTGCTAAACTCAACAAGTTATTGTCTCCCTAGCAGTCTTGTCCCTGGGTATATGTGGATATGGCAGCACCACGACTACCTGTATTAGGGGTTAAAGAGTTTTGACTTTAAAGAGCAATACTGTTTTGCTTTTAGTGAGAGGTTTTTGAGGTTTTATTTTTGGGCAGGGGGGAGTGGGTTTGTGGGGGTTTTTTGGTTTGTTTTTTTGTGTGTTCTTGGCTGGTAGGTTTGGTTTTTGGGTTTTTTTTCTTTAAATAAGGCAGAGTGGGACCTCTCTGTAACCCCTGCCTTGATGCTCTGGGAGAGCTTTGCAGTGGAGAGTTCTTGACTAACAGCTTGCATTAGGGATCAAAGACAGAGAAAAGACAACCCCAAAAGACAGCCTTCAACAAAAGAAACATAGGTAAATATACAGGTAAGACTGCATTTTCAGGGTCAAGTTGTGAGAAGTATGAAAGTGGGGAAAGAGATGTAAGTAGTATTACTGGGCCTAACAGGCCACTTAATCTCTTCTCACAGGGGGCAGTCCCAACATCTTGGAAACAGCCAAACCCAATTGTTTGTACAGTGGGAGTAAGAAGCAGGCAGATGCACCTGCTGAGGCAGTTAAGATTTGTTAGTCAAATCATAGAGAAAAATCTTCTGAGGTAATAAGCAAGCAATTATTGTTGCTTGGTTTAGGTTTTTTGTTTTGTTGTGGTTTTTTTAAGAGAAGTTGGTACACATGAGTCACAGGAGTACCCAAGGTTGAGGGATTCTTAGTTTGGACAGGGGGAATTAAAAGTAGCCTAGAGAGGATATTTGTAGTTCTCTCTGGGTAAAGAGCATAACAGTTGAACTGATTGGGAAAACCACCACAGCATTTGGGCATCTTTAACTTTCAAAGATATTTTTCAGAGAGGAGAAACATTAATGGCATACACCTAACAGACACTGGGACACAGGGACACACCTACACTCAATCTGCTCACTCTAGGATCTGTTTAAAGCTAGAGTGAAACAGGCAGTTTCAGAGGGAATCCCAGTGGTTGTACCTATGGATGAATGTAGCATAGACTCGTGGCCCATCTACCACCTATACACTTGTCTGTGTGTACACAAAACTGCTTCAGATTTACTACCTTGGAAATTAATATGATAAAAGCACCAGAATTGCTATGCTGTTTTTTGATTTATTAAAATAAGCAGCATATGCAGGAAAATCTGTTAATGTAAACAATTCTAAATATTTCTGAACTTCATTGTCAATTACAGTTTCAATTATTGCTTCAGTGTGGCAACATTTATAGCAATAAATATGAAATATTGTCTTGAACAGCTTATTATACAAATATGTGGATCACTTTCCCTTTATCTACAGATCACACAGACTTCAAAAAACAATTTTCAAACAACTCTGATGAACCAAAAACCAGCCAATGATATAACCTTACATGCTTGGTGTCTAATTAAAACAGGCCAAATAAGTTGTGTTTGACCAGGACTGAACAAATACTTAGCTGGTGATTACATTTGTGCTTTTGTCATCCCTTTTCCTTGCCAGAGTGGAATTTTATAGACTGTTTTTTTTATAATAAGACTAAATTAATAACTCACAACAAGCTATATATTAACCTAACAACACCTCTCTTCTGTTTGTAGGCACTACCTGGGCATACAACATATCCTTCCAGATTATTTTTATTTCTTGTGGTGGCTCAGGGCTCTTCTTTGACTATAAAACTTGGTGGGAAAACTGCATTCAGAGTCACTGCAGCCAGCAGCATTTCACAAATGAGTTTACTCTTCTGTAGCAAGGTATCTCATAAATGGTTTAGGACACATAATCACAATTTGGCATTTGAAACTCAAGCCGGTAACAAATCAGAAACACAGTGGCACTACAGAACCTTGCCAGAACTCTTTCCTTGGGGGACATATGCCTTGACTGAAGCAGAGCTGTTGGAAAGATGAAACTATAATGATTTATTTTTTTTTTTACCTGTTCACTCTTTTTACCTTCTATTGTTGTTATTATATTATTCACATCAGAAGACTGCTGTGTGAATCCAGCAATAAATTAGCATGTTTTCATTCCATTTTTCAGTAGGAAGTCTGTAACCACTGATAATCTGCGCTGTATCGGTCTGGATGGAACTTGGCTGGTTTGTGTGTTATCTCGACTTTGGCTCTGTTATCACAAGTGAAAGTTGATATCAAAAACTACCACATTCACAACAAAACACTTTTTGCTAATTAAGGGAGTGAAGTAAATTCTTGCCACTTCTAATCAGGCCCATTTTAGCCATAGCTCATAGAGTGAAATTTCTAAAGTGTATTTTCTGGAGGATGACCCTGTACCTACTGAAGCACGCATTCAAGCCATTAAATTAAAAACTGCATGTACACAGTCATACTGCTGTTCACATAATATCTTTCTGTCTAAAACTAATCACACAGATAATTCTTGTGCAAACACTCAATATATTTAAAAACTTCTGTGAAGCTTAGAAAGGAATTCCAGCAGACTCTCAGAAATTACTAACCATTGTTTCTTGGAATTATCTAATGTCACTAATAACTTGCTAAATGAAATGGTATTCATTGACTTACAGATTACTAAAAGCAATTTCCACTGTGCTATTTCTCACAGCCCACCACAGACCCTGAGGTCATCAGGCCTATAAATAACAAAGTAAATCATTGTTGTACTGACTTGGTTGTTATGATATTGGAAAAATACATGTTACATCTGAAGTCTGTCATTCCTTTGTATCCTCACAATGTAAATTATTACTTTTTTCCATTAAAGACAATGAGCTCACAGCAGTCCTAAATCACTGAAAACAGGATGAAAAGAAATCTGCAACAGGAGCTCATGAAATCAAAGCTTAGAGAAAGCAAATAGAAAGACTGTTCATCATCCAAGGACAGGAATTATGGGCCACTCCAATGACCAAGAAGCAATTGAAAATGATCAAAAGCAAAGAGCTTTTTCACAGAATGGTAAATTCTGTAACACACCGCCATAGGTTGCACAGATCCCCAAAACTGTATAGTTTAAAAGTGATGAGGGTATCAGAGAAAAACATAGGAACAAATAAAGGTATAGGCACCAGCTCTAGCTAAAAACAAACAAACAAAAAAGAAACCAAAACAAAAACCCAAAACCAAACAAACCCCAAACAAACAAAACAAAACTTTTAAACTGCAGGTCTATTGAAACTGGAAGTTTGTGTCTGGAAAAGCTAGTGAAATGTTTTTTTCCAGTCTCTTACTCCTCCTTGTGAGCATGAGCTTTGGTTTGGACAAATCCATCTATTCCAATATTCCCATGAGCATCGGGTCCAAAATACTCTCTGGACAGGATATACTAGAATAAAACTCCTTTTTTTGTTTTTTTTTTTTTTTTTTGGTTGTTTGGTTTTTTGTTTGTTTGTTTGTTTTTGTTGTTGGTTTTTTGTTTGGTTTTGTTTTGTTTTAAAAAAAAGGAAGTACATCCGAATTTCAGTGAAATTTAATCCTAGATAAAATCAGAGAACTATTTCAAATTCCTTTGAATTTAAAATAAATTTCAAAGAAATATCCCATAGTTCTATGATATTTATTTAATTGGCTATATACGTTAATGTATCCAAATCATATGGAAATAACAATCCCTTTCAGTAAGAAATTCTTTATTACTGCTTCTCAGAAGCAATGATTGCACCATATTTTATCAGTTCAATGGCAGAAATGCATTTAGGAAAAAAATTTGAGCAAAATTAAAGTACAGGTATTAAGCATATTTGACAGTAGGGAGCTAAAGAAGCATGAAATTAAGTTATGCTAAGAAGTGATTTTTAAAATAGCTGATTTCCACCAGAGCATTACTGTATTCATGTCAAGCATTTTGTGCTCTCAAATGCATAACAAAGAGCATACTATGCTCTAGAGCAGCAAAAAAGAGGAAATGCTGAACAGTGAGGCAAATACAACGTTGATTAGAAGTCCAAACAGTTTGAAAAGGTCAGATCACTTAACTCTTTAACACATAAAATAAAGTAACTATTTAGTGCTAAAGGATTTGAAATTGATCCTGAACTTGGGAAGTAAATGAATTGCTTGGACCAACACCCCAGGAACAACTAGAATTTCTTAGCCAGGTAAAAACTTAACTCCAGGATTTTAGTTTTCTTCTTACTGTTTTCAACTCTCTTATACAATGCCGCTTTCTACTAGAGCCCATATTGCTTCATGCCAGCATCTAATAGGAGGAACATTTGGATAAAGTGACCAAGTGGGACAACAGAGATCACTTCCAGGGTCAGAGGATAATTCAGGTTGGAAGGAAGCCTGGGTGCTCAGCTAGACCAGCTTCTGCTGAAATCTTCTAGCAAGTTTCCCCATATCACTGTTACATTTTGCCATGCTTCTTTACTATGACTATACTGCCATTTCCTTAATGCTTTTTCCTGTAAAATAACCATAACCAATTGTATGCTACAATAATAGTGTATTTTTTGAAAATATTAAACACTTGCATCTTTCCCTGTGTCTTGAAGCCACGTCTGCTGTGCTGGCTTCTGGCAGCTGCTCCAGCAGTGGGCTGACTCCATGCAGGCACTGCTGCAGTGTCACACCTCTGCTGAAAGGGGTCCAAAAGCAGGCACATAAGCAGGCAGTTGTCACACTGGAAGAAAGCCAACAGCCATGTCCCACAAGAGCTCTTTGTCAGCACTGATACCATGCAACACATTCAAAGGAGATTCAGAAGTGAATAATAAAGTGGCAAAGCTTATCGATGATACCAAAACTATCCAGAGTAGTGAAAATGAAAGCTGACTGTGAAGATTCATCAAAGGATCTTCTGATATGAGCATTGCAATGATATAATAAGTTTATCATCAACAACTGAAAGAAACACAAATATGGAAGACCTGCATTCTGGAAGTCTAACCAGTGGTGAGCTCTGAATTATCTGATGCACACAGAAAGAAATGCTGTAGGATATGGGCTGTTCTCTGAAAGTACTAGCATTGTCAAAGTGCTCCTAGGCACAAACAAAATGCTAGAATTTATTAGGGAAGAAGCAGAGGAAAACTGAATTTTGCCACTGTAAAAATTATGACTCATACTATTTTCTGCATCTCAGGGAAAAAAAACCACCAACAACAATAAACTGGAAATACTGCTTAGATGAATAGAGATTAAAGACAGCTTCTACAACATACAGTGAGAAAAAACTGGTGGGGGGCATGACAGAAGGCTATAAAAACATGAATTACATGGGAACAAAGCGCAAATAAGCTATTTGTTCACTATTTTTCATGACATGAGGTAGAAAAGACATTCCGTAAAATTAACAGTCAGTAACCTTAAGCAATTCAAAATAAAATGTTTTTTGTAGCATGTATAGCTGAAATCCAGAACCTTTTGGCTGCTTGAAAGTCTCTTTTTAACCCCTACTCTCCCAAAGACATACTTGGCTTTGCCTAGCCATACAACATGGTTCAACAATGGATTTGTCCAATCTATAGTAGTGTGATTTATTTTAGTATTCCTTTAAAAAATGTCACTACTTTATATTAGTAAGATAAGTATATTAAATATATTTGCACTGATTTTTCATTCATAATTAATTTCCAGTATGCTAATTTCTAGAATAAATTAACTCCATGAAACATATTTTCATTAATATTCATTCAGTGTTTGAACTGGCCAGTAGATCTGATTTTCTGACACTCCAGAAAAGCAGTTTCTAAACCAAACCCAGCTGAGGTGTCAGAGCTCAATTCTTTGCAAAGTCTAGTGGACAAGAAGATTTCACCAAAACATGGGAGCAACCAAAGTCAAATGTTTCATATGTGATATGCTTGTCCTTAACAATCAGGTACAGATACAGTCAGTGTATTTCAGTCAGAGACAGCAGCTGTAAAGAAGACTAAGCAATGATGAAACATCCTAAATTTTTTCACCCTTGCTCACAATAAATAGCCACATTATCCCTAGGGAAGTGAAAGCCATTTCAGGAGTAAGCTGGTTTTCCCATCAATAGTAAATAACTATAAATACAAGGCATCTGATAAAATATACTGGCTATCATAGTACTTGGCACTTAAATTCATTATATTGAATGATATTCATTATGTAAGAGTTATCTCAGTCTCCAGTACATTAATAAACTGGTTTATGTTTATAACTTATATTTGCTTCATAGAATCATTGAATAGTTAGGGTTGGAAAGGACTTTAAGATCATCTAGTTCCAACCCCCCTGCCATGGGCAGGGACACCTCACACTAAACCCAAGGCTCTGTCCAACTTGGCCTTAAACACCGCCTGGGATTAATCACAGAGCTATTCTCACTGCATGATTAGAAGGGGCAGCATTCCAAGAGACTCAGTCAGTGCTTTCTACCATGGCAAGAATTAATCTGAGATTTTCTGAGCAGGATTAACTACACAAATCTCAAACTTCATCTCAAACAAGGCACAGAAAGCTAAGAAGAAATGCCAACAAGCATGAACAAATCCTGTTACAAGCAAACAAAATCTTAGCCATAAGTATCCCACAGAAGTAACATTTGGCAATTTTTGTTTAATCCTCTGCATTTCAAATTTTCAGCTAGTTTTTGGATAGTCATTAGTCTCATGACTTTCCCTATTTCTCAAATATCACTATCACTAGTTTAGAAAGAATTTTCTCAAACAGAGGAATTTGTGCAGGAACGTACAATCAAATAATAAAATTCAAACTCTAACCACATTGCTTCTGTTAAAATTCATTTATCATTTTCCAATTTCAGTCTGTAAGCAAGGCTACTGACCAAACTAAATGGATTGTCCCCTGAGGAAATATTCCAGGAAATAAAAGAGTAAAAGATATCTTTAAAAATAATAAACACTCTTGCTCACCAATTATGCCAAGTAAATGAGAAATAGAAAAGCAATGAGGAGAGAAAAATGACCACCAAAACCAACATTCAGATACAAATAAAAAGAGAACAAGAAGCACTAGCTTTCTAGAACAAGAAGGACTAGCCTTCTCCAAAGATTGATTTATAACCTAGCATGGCCCCACAAACATGAAGGTGATAACCAAACAGGAATTCGTGAATTTCAATATTCAATACAGTGATAAAATTGGATACCCAACAGCAAATCAATTTTGCAAGGCTTGCATTAAATGCTTGAACGCTGTTCATTGAAAGGCAGGGAGCTGGATGCAATTCTGAGATACAGCCAAGCTAAATTGTGGGATGTCTCTATTAGTCAGTAGAAATTCACCTCTGTGACTTCCAATCCATTTAGCTGTCCATGCCCAAATGTCTATGAGAAATCAGTATTCAAATGCATTCTCTTATACACTGATATGCTGGGGTTTTTGTTCAAACAACTGGTCCCTTTCTCTCTTTAGAAAAGCAGCAGCTGCTTCCCATCTTCCCATGATAGCCCAACATTTAGAGCACCACAGCTGACCAAACATCGTGGGTCCTAAGCCCTTTACAGCCATAAAAACACAGCTTATGCACCCCAAGAATAGACCTATAATAAATCAATAGGCCCAGGAATAAGCTATAAGCTATAAAGTAGCAGGAGAACCTTGCTTGGTCTAGTAAAGCAAGAATATTTAATTACTCTTTAAATGTGTCCAGGTACAAACCAGACAGGGAAAAGTGGTTTAAAATAGCAATCAATACAACTGCAAATGTGCATTCACTACATTGGCAACTGAGCAACTGGTCATAAATCATTTTAAATTGGCAACTGAAAGGATAACTTTTCAAACACAGCATTTCGCAACAGTTTCCCAATAGGAGAAACAAGGACACGAAAACCCACCCAGATTCTAGGATATAGCTTGAAAACTTTCAAGAGCGATTTCAGGAGGTGTTGGCAAGTGTCTGGAAGTAGCAACACAGAGGTCCTTCCAGTCCTCCACTCCTATGCTGCTTCTGCAGAGCAAGCTACCAGCAGCAGAACCTCTGGCTTTCTAAAGGGCTGGAAGAACCTTTGAGAATATATATGCAAAAGCTGGGAGAGAGGATACTGATTAATTCACAGTAAAGCATTTAAATAGACATTGAAAAAGCATACCATGATCTCAACCTATTCAACAGAAACTGCTGAGTACAAAGAAATGCACCGTTATCACTGAGAATCTGTGAAGGGACGTCTGAGGGATGAATTTGCTCATCCTAGGGTGTCTATAATTTCAAGCTACAAGAGCAAGTAGTCTCAGCCAAGGCTTAAAAGAGTGAAGGCAAACACTAAAAAAAGAAGGAGCTAAATATTTATATTTAGGCACCATATGGTCATATTTTCCAACCCACATGGATTATTTAAGAGCAAAAGCCCTGCTAAAAGCCACAGGGACATGGAAACCTCAGAAACTATTACTCAGCTGAGGGTGCATATCTATGAGGATTAGGATTAATGTAAATCACATTTCTGCAAAATAACAAATAATGTCTTAACAACAATTGACATTCTCAGCAACTATATTTTAACTGCCACTGAATGGCACCACATGGTGAAAGCAGCTCAGTGTTCACTGCCTGAATAGCAGCAGCTTGCTTAAAATGGACCCTGTTGTGTAGAATGCAGCTCAGTATATTCTTCTGACACACATGCTTCACTTTTAAAATACAGTGATCGACTTGCAGGGTAGGCATAACCAATCTCAGGCCCACCATTAGCTACCAACAAGTAGTAAAGGCAGTCCTTCAATGGTTATAAAGGGTCTCTAGAAGCATATATTGGGATAGTTTCAAAAAAAATATAGTTGAGATATTTGTATTAGAAATTCCCATTAATTTTCCTGAGAATTCAGCCCGTGCTTTATTTAGGCAGCTGTGGACATCTCAGGCTAAATGTCTTCCCCTGTGGTTTCCTGTTTAGTCAGTATTCTCTCCAACCTCATTATACCTGGATCTGACCATTACATCCAGCTTGAACTAGCCTCCCAGTTTCAACATAAACAGCCAAACCAAAAAGATGAACAAATAAGAGCACTGCATGCCAGCTTGATTCTTTTTTTTTCCCCTTCACATTAAGCTTGTGATAAACAGGTTTGTGAAACAGTAGGCTGCACATGGAACTACCTGTCCTTTGGAAGTGACCAGTTTTGCATTCTCAGTCTGAAGTTTTAAATTTTCCCTTTCTTTCTGATGCATAACCTACCCAGTCTTATGTTTGAGGATTAAGATTCTAGCTCTTTGCAACATGTTCCACATCAGCAGGATTAATTTAGGAAATTTAATGATTCTTTGTCCAAAAAAGCAAAACTGAAAGCTAAAGAAACAGATCTAAAAAAACATTTCAAAAATTAAGAGTGCTTAGCTCATGCCATCAGAATGCCTGAGCAAGGCAACTGTTCAAATATGAACAATATAACTATAAATCTTACTCTAATTTATGCGATGGATTACCTTTATGTGATGAACTACCATTCAGTTAAAGGTTTGTCACGCTCCACAGGCTTGGTTTACGTACAGCTACCAGTCTCATGGGCACCTGAAACAATTTAAGCACTTTAGGAAAGCAAAATGTTCACAACAGTATGTTTGAACAGCTGCTAGTGGATTTGGACACTGCTAGTTTGTTGGTGTTTTTCTGCTACCACTATGGAAATTTTCAGAATAGCAAGCTTTTCCTAATGTATTAATTTGCTGTAAGAGCTGTTTGGCTTTCATTAGCAGTAGATGCTTCATTTATTTTGTTCAGGAACAAAAAGAAAAAGTAAACATGTCCTTGTTTGTGATGATTGCCATTCCATTCCAAGTCATAGCTGATTTGCAAAAGAAAAAGAGTAAGTTTAACTGCACATACAATCTCTGTGAACTCAGTCACGTAGTACAACTTTGCAAAACTCATTTAGCTCAGCCTTACTCTCCACTTCAAATAGTCTCCAGTTGTAACTTATCCCGTGAAGATGTAATGAAGAGCAGAAATGCCCTGCAAAGCACAAGCTAAGGCAGACCTAGAATAAGCAGCTGAGCTGGTGCATTCCTTCAGCCCTTAGCCAGCCAGTCTTGACAAGAGGCACGGCTCTTGCCTTCACTGGGTGGACATCTCTGGTTCTGAGATGGACTGAAGTTTTCAAGCAGCACTGCAGTTTGCCATGCATATGCACTAATACGCTCTGAGATCTTCGTATTTTGGTCCTCTACAAAGGACACCTTGGAAGACACAGAGGCAGCTAGGCTCATTGGTCAGCAGCAAAGCAAAGCAAGCTCCAAACACAGCTGAATTTGAGCTCCTCTCCTTCTCCTTCACTGCAGCTCTACTGCAATGACTAGCCAGTGCTTCTTAATGGCAAGAAACACTTTGCTGGCATTAAAATCAAATTAGCAGTGTTTCTCTTGAGTGCATGCCCCTGAGAAAATAAAATGGAAAATGCCAAAGATGCGATTACACCCGAGAGTGGAGTCAATGTTGAAGTCTTATTGAAATCTTTGATGTGTGAACTCATATACCAGCAATCACCAAGCATTTATTTGAAAAATTGCCTACTTTTAGCTGTGTTTTCAGGGTGATACTGAATTGCAGCTTGTAAAGCAGGCCTGCTTTATGCCATATGCATTCAGTAAGGGTGAAGACAGCCCACATAATCTATCATTTATGAAATATTCTCAGCCCAAAAACTGCTGACCACCAAACTAAGAAAGATTTCTGAACAACACAGTAGATAAAGGTTATTACATTGATTCATCTAGCCCCAGGCCAGGCCATGGTAGTAATTTCCTTACACAGTAAATTCTGAAGGCAAACCTATAATTATTTGCTCTGTTATATGGTAAAATAATCACTGTGGAAGTACCTGGTAAAATTCCATTAAGACAGAATGGAGATAAGGATGGAGTAAGAAAGCAGTAAGAGACAACACATCCAGCACTGGTACCTGTGATGGCTTTCAGAAAGAATGAATACACTAGGAGACTAAGAAGAAATGATGCTGGATACTGCAAAGTTGGCAGCGCAAACTGCACACCAGTTTTCAAGCACAGTCACTGGGTTCATGCGTTAATCGCAACGTTAATATGGGCAGGGCCTCTTAAACTACTGTATTCCCAACATTCACCTATCCAACTACTGTAAATGATCTCCATCTCAGCTACTAAACAAAATCTTGTTGCTCAAATTAAACCAGAAACTCTTGAAATTTGAAAGTTTATTCATTGCTAGGTAAATAAGTTCCTATATTCATAACACTGAAAAAGCAAAGATTTTATTTTCTTGGAGATCTTGGGTGCTATCACCCCAAGACAGCTAAAAGAAGATGCCTTTTTTTTAGAGTAAATGCTCTGTATATGAGAATTTTGGCTCTGTTTAATTCACCCAAATCTGAGTATTTTTGAATTAGCCTTTCCCCAGAGATATTCAGACTGTAAATTACTGAAAATGAAACTGCTGGGGATAACATAAGCTTCATATTTAATATCCAGAAAATTATTTCCCTTTCTGTTCCTGATCAGTATTTTTGCAATGAATAAAAGAAACTAAGCTGTGGAAAAGTACTTTTTTAATTAGAAGCAAACATGCCCCTCTACTCTGCTCTCATGAGACCTCACTTGGAGCATTGTGTGCAGTTCTGGTGTCCTCAAATTAAAAAGGGACTGGAGCACCTCCCGTATGAAGATAGGATGAGAAAGTTGGGGCTGTTCAGCCTGGAGAAGAGAAGGCTGCA
>JAOEHY010012244.1:0-40050 GCA_025447955.1 Psilopsiagon aurifrons
GGGAAGGTGGCAACCATGTGAAAGTTTCATTTCTTTTGAGAAGACAGAAAACAATGGGAGTTGGAAAAATTCCTTTGAGACCTCTCCCAAAACAAGTCCAAAAAAAAAAAAAAAGAATAAAAGTCTAACGATATCATGGTTAATGAAAAACATACAGGCACAAGTGCTCTCAGCTTACCAGAGCCAGCCCTGTTGCAGAGATCATAATTGTGTTCTTCTATGCATCCCTATTCAGTTTTTTTCAGTAGTTACTATACGCTGTTATCCAGCATCCATGTTTTACCACAGAGGTGACTGCAGTTCAGTTTTGGCTGAGGAATTCATGGTTTGCAGGGACAAGAGGGGAATGAGTAGCAGAAAATGGCAAAAAGGCAAGATAAATCTTGCCTTGCAAAGCCCTCTGGTCTCCATAGTCTGCTGCCTGCCAGCAGTGACCCCAAGCAGAGTGCAGATGCACACACATGGATATGTATTGCCAGCCTCTCCCTTCTTCCCTGCATTGCCTTGCTAGCTGTCCTCATACCACAGGAAGATATTCTCTAGGTCTGCAGGAAGGAGACAGATAAGGGAAGGAAGAGGAGGCTGCTGCCAGGATGTGGGTGGGGGCAGGGGTTCTGCCAGGTGCTCCTCCAGCTTCTCTACAATGACTGTCTTACTGTGCTCACCCCATCTTAAGGGAGACTGTTGGTCACACACTAATATAGGCAATTACATGGGATATGTCATACTGTGTGTGTCTGAGGGACAAATTGCCATGGTACTTGCCTATCCATACATTATATACACAGTGACTGGTAGATTCCTGATGAGCAATCAAGACTCTGGACAAAGTGGGATAAGAGACATTCATATGCAGTTAAAGTTGTGACAGGTTGATGCCATCTTGTTCTGGGTGCCAGAATAGTTTATTATGGTTACAATGCTGAGCTTACGTCATGTTTATATTCTAATATCCTGCTCTTAATGGCTAAAAACATTCAGAAACTTTTCTCTGTTCCAGATGTGGTCTTTCTCCCAGTGTAATTTTATTTGGAAAGTTTGAATAAGAATGGTCTCAGTTTTCATTTTTTTTTTTTTTTTTTAATTTGCTTTGAGTTTGAGGAGGATGGGACAATAAAATTGCTTTTAAATCCAAAAGATGATCCAGTTCTGTACTTTGGTCGTGGGTTGATGAAAAGAGGATTTGAATCAGACTGAATCCACCTGCTTTCTGCGGGGGTCATGCTCAGAGAGAGGCATCGTCAAGCCTTCTGTTAAAACAGCCTCCAACCTATGTACATCAGGGCTTCATTCATGTACGTTAACTGAGGGCAGGACAAAAAAATCTCTGTCAGAAAAAATGCAAGAAGTGAGGTCAGTATGAGGAAAGACAAGGGATGTGGTTGAAGGAGGGAAGTGTGATGTGCTGTAGCTGGGGACATTTGCTGAAAAAGATAGGGAAGGAGGACAGGATGAATTATTCATATTTCTGATCAAAAAGGCATTACTATGTTTTGGTGGTTTCTCATTCTTCTCACCACTTCTTGGCAGTTGCTTTGCCTCTGGGAAGGCCCTTGGCATCATTTCTTATTTTGTTCCAATGAATGTCTTTCTGTCAGTTGTGGTGAATACTGCTTGCACTCCTTGACTGAGTTCCTTGCAGTGCTTCGCTGTGGGTCACAGGAGTGTCATGTAGTCATGTATTTCTTTAGGTTGCCAGCATCACCTGCATTGACTCATCCATCAGGGAATAGAATGGTTTTAAGTTTAACTACTGTCTCGCTCATGCAGTGCTACTTGAAATGTAAATGCACTTTTTTTTTTTTACTGCAAATAGTCCATGATGCTGCACAATCTTTTGTAAGAGCGGACAAGGCTGTGTGAGCCATTTCAGTACTTCTTTTCTGCAAGTACTCTGTGTGTTCCATTTCCTGTTGCTGTCCTTGTTCTTCACAAAATGTTTCAGGAGCTGTTTGGAGCTGTGAATGTTTTCACTCCTGCACTACCCATGGCATTCATTCTGCTGCTGATTCAAGTCCGCTTATGGTTTTAATGGCTCAGATTAAACCGTTCCTGAACATTTTCCCACTTGTATGCATGGGTTTCCCACTGCGTATGAATATTGTGTCAAATGGCTAAATTGATTTCTAAAATGCTTTTTTTTCCCTATCAGTTCTTCGTGCCCAACAACCATGTTCGGTCTATGCTCGTTATCTGACTAACCTTAACACTTGTACAAATTCACTCTAGCCCAAATGTTATTTAAAATCTCCAGCTGACCTTTGCAGCATCATACTAGGAATCAGGACCATGAGAATGGTTTTCTTTGTGCTTGTAACCAGCACAGCAGAGATCTTCTCTAGTTCCTTAGGAAATTACTTATGCATTGTAATTAATTTTGAGCCTATGAAAAAGCAACATGTTTGTGAAATGTGATATTTCAGAGTGTCTAATCTAATCATTAAGCCCTACATTACATTACTGTCTTTGATGCAGGGAGAAGTTCTTTCTGAATTAGGAAGTTATGCTCAGACTCAATAAGTTATTTGATTTTGAATTTTTTGTTAGCCAATATTGCACAGTTTGAAGATGTGAAACCACTTCTTTTTTTATTATTCTGAGAAGCAATTTAGTGATCAAGCAATGGAAAGAGGGATCTATGGATACTGCAAATGTTTGCAAATGGCACAGGGAAGAAAGAAGCAGCATCACCTAACAGTCTTTTTAGATTGCTTTTTATCAGTGTATTTCCATAATGCCAGTTTTCACTGGCTCTTAGTTATACAACCAGACATGTGGCTTACTGTAAAAAGGTACTTGCCCTTTTGAAATCCCTGAGTGAAAGGTGAGGCAAGAGGTAGGTGTAGTGATCCTGACCAGGACACAGTTGTACATCAAGGAGTGAGTGACTCACATAACAGTTATCCTAGAGCAGTCAGAGATGTGTACTATGCTGCACAAAGCTGTCTGTGTCATGCTGCACAAAGCCTTTGGCTGCAAGGCAGACTTCCCCAGCTCACTGCAATAGAGGAACCTGCAGGCAGCATCCCTCTGTACCAGTGATTGTGCCTCCTGGGCAGCCTCACCTTTCTCTAGGTGTAGTGAGATGTTCTTACGGGAGCATAATTTCTGTTTGCTTGTAGCAATGATGAATAGAGATATTTTCTTGTTAGAAAAACCTTTCATAATTCAAATGGCTGAAATGGTAGGATCTCTTCTCTGAATGGGGTCTACCTAGCATTGCTGCACAAGGATTGGATCCCTCTCGATGCTGCACCACCTGGCATCCCCACTATCTAAAGGGATGTATGGTTGTCTATTCTCTCCTTAGAGTGTTAGCTCTAATAAGTAGCATTTTAAATGATACCTTCCAGAGTCTGAGTGGTTTCTTACTGGGATCATAACCCACCAGTACATCCTGTTGCAAAACATTACTACAAAGATTTGTTCTACTGATCTCTACATGCGTCAAGATAACTTTTGATAAGACTGTATATTGATAGGCCCAAAATATGGCTCAATTTTAACAGATCCTTCTGCACTGAATCTCAAAACAACAAATTTAGAAGTGACTGCCATAGGAGTACAGCAGTGAATTGGTGAGTAGTTTAATGTAGGAGATTTAAAACAGGTGAAGGAATAAGTCAGACTACATCGGCTCAGCTTTTATGTAGGGTTAATAAAGGAAAATAAATAGAAATTTGGTGCTCCTTTGAAGATATCAGCTGACAGTTACTCCTTTATATAAAATGAAACACTTCAAGAAAGAGTTAATGAAGTGGCTAACAGATTCGTGCTACTGTTACACAGCTCATGATCAAAAGTGAGGACACAGTCTTTACAAACTTCAGACCATTTGCAGACCCCACGTTGGGGAAACTGGAAGTTTCTGGATGCAATGGAAGCACCTTTGATATCTGTTAGAACCATGTAAAGAGCTCCAGAGAGACCCCTTCTCAGTATCTGAAGGCACTAAGGGCTGGAAAATCGCAGTGCTGTTCATTTCAGGGCCTGGAATAAATTTAATTTACAGCAAACAGTGCTGAGGGAAAAACAGTGCAAAAACCTAATTGTCACTCAATAATCTCCAATCACCATACATGTAATGGGAAATTGAGCTTGCACTGGATTTGAGGTCTGTGCACACTTAAGTTCTGGAGTGACTCATGGGATGAATTCATTCCATCTGCTTGCAGCACTCTGAAAACCAGAAGAGATAGATTGGTTGTTAAAGAACGAGGCTTTTGAAGGTGAAAAATTTGGAGGAAACCAAATAAGTGACAGAAAAACTGCAGGTACGGATGCAGAGCCTATTGCCTGTGTATGTTTGCTCTAAACTGGCATATGTACACAGCAGTGCCCTGCTACCCTCATCAGCTTGGAGCTGCACCTGTGGAACACCAAAATGGGCATGCTTAGCACGAAAAGTGTGGTATGCTGGTGATAGATGTGAAAATCAACTGTGGTGTGTGGCTTGCTGCATCATCAGGAATGGGCACCAACCTCAGTTATGAGAGTAGCTGTGCTGACAGAGATATGACTCATATGGTTCATTGCAGCTCAGTGATGTGACTAACATTCATCATAGGAGAGGAGCAGAATTGTTTGCCAATAAGCTTATGGGCAGCAGTAGTGGAGCATCTTCATTACTACACCTCTTTGTGCTTCAAGAGATTTTTCCAAGTCAGTGTGGCTGCAGGTGTGAATCATGGAATACCAAATTTTACTTGTTTTACCTCTCCAGAAAGAAACATTTGACAAAGGAGAATGCAACTCCATTAGAGAAAATGTCTCTGCCTCTGAGTTCATAGAGTATGACTTTAAAGGGCTGCTCTCAGAAACACCAACTGGAGATCAGCTGGTGCTGACAGCATGTGACAGCTTCTCCAAGGATAAGACAGAGCAGTCACAGAAGCATAAAAAACCCCTGACAGTTAGAGATACATTACGTAGTCCTTGTTGGCCTTCAGCCATGCTTTTTTTTTCTTCAGTGGATTATTTTAGGGCTACAGGAACCTAGGCTTCCCTTTAACTAGATCTCTGTAGCTAGGCGCTCTGGCAGTCGGAGAACTTCAGAAGACAGGAGAGCAGAGGAAGTGCAGCCAGGGAGCCTCTTTTAGAAAGGCTGTGTGTTGGTGATGAAAAGGCAATAATGATGTGAACATCCAGGACACAGAACAGATGTGGTTAAGCAGCAAGAGAAAAGCAAGGTGGGGAGGAAATCCTAGAATATTCCCTATACTGTTATTTTACATATCTGACATAGTTGTTATGAATCCAACAGCTTGGATTCAGAAAAACAGAGCCTGCTCTTTGCAGTACATTGAAAACTAGCTTGCAATTTACCTAGAAGAGAGAAAGGCCAGTAAAATGGAAACTCGGTAATTAGAGGGGCATGAAAGAAACACAGAAATGTTCTGTGAGTTCTGTATAACCTAAGTCTTGTAATGGAGCAATTTGAGCAAAGAAGCAATCGCTGTTTTGTCTCCTGAACATTCATTGCAGTCTCTGCCCAGAGGGTAGGCCTGACTCTGTGACAGGGGACCTGTGACCACTGATAATAAGGATGTGCATTTAGACAGTGACTTTGAGGCTGAAATTAAGGCATGAGCATGTACTACTTGAGAATACTACATAAACAGATGAACATGTTAATTCCTAGGGGCTAAAGGAGTGGTGAACGCTTATTAAAGCTGACCAGACTGGATGGAGCCACAATGTTCAATGCAGACAGCACAAATAAGTTTTAACACTTTTAAATTCTGGGGATTTTATGTTGGCTTACTGTCATCTAGAGTTATAACCTGCCTGAATGTGCTGGCTTTAGTACTTGTGTTGTCAGTTTAAATCAGATTGTTCCTGTTTATGAGTATCGGACTATCCTTACAGGAGTTGAACTGCTTGGTTTTTCTCCATGATATATTGCCACACTTCACATGGCTACAAAACTGCACTGGACCCAGCAACTGTGTATGCATGTATGTATGTGGGTATGTATTTCTTCACTTAAATTTACTTCAGTGACTGCTTGATGCTCTTTTGGGAAAATTTAATGAATGGTGCGTGCATTCAGATGTTGAATCCTAACTTTTATATGGGGATAAAGTTTCAGAACTCCTACCAGGATGTTTGATATTAAGATATACTTTACAAAGAAGAGCTCCATTGATTCAGATTAAATTGCAGTGAATGGTGTGTTCCATCACTCTCTGTGATCCTTCCAGAAATATGTATTAAATGACATCTGGAAATGATTGCAGAACCACAGCCATGCACATCTGAATATTTTCTCAATTGATAGTGATTTAAAAAAAAAATATTGCTGAGTTTATTAAAGCGGAAATATCCACCCAGACATCCCAGAGGGATTACCTGTCAGCGAGCGGGCTAGGCTCACAGAGTAAGAAGAACTTTCTGTCTTAAAGCATTGCTTCTGCCCATTTTTCTCTAGCCAGGATATTGTTGCTTTCTCATTCTTTCTGTTGAGGCTTTCACTGATAGAGCAATTCCTGACAAACAGGGGGGTGCAGCAGCTGGCTACAGCAGAGGCTTAAAAGTAGGCTAAAGAGCAAACACCTTTTTTGTGAAGGTGACATTGGTGACATTGGCTATCAGGACAAACAAACTGTGGAAACAACAGTAGGCAAGGGATTGTGGCACCTTGTGCACAGAAACATGGCGACAGAGAAAGCTTTTCTGATGGCACCAGAGCCAGCAACAGCTTGCAGGTCTGTGGGATGAGTTCCAGAGATGGATGCCAGAAACAACTAATTGCCTTCTGGAAAATAAAAAGGGGCAGCAAAAGGGGCATAGGACCTTCAAAACCCACCTGAAGTCTTAAAAATTACTGTCTTCAGTTTGAGAAACTGTCTGAGTTATTTCCTTGAATCATTTCTTCTGCCATCACTTTGAGAAACACAAAAAGAATGACTCAGTTCTCTAGCATCTTACATGTGTCTTAGTCATTGTCAATCACAAAAAAGTTACAGTCTGGTTCTCATGTTGAATTGAAACACTTCCTGAGAGAATGGGCATACTTGATGCAATGCTGAGTCACCCTCAGCTGCTCACCATTATTAGGTATTCGATATTACTAAATTGATACAATTAATTTTCCTGAAGTCCCCTAAAAGTCTCTTTATCCTCCTGACAGTATTATTCCTTTTCTTTTCATTATGATAGTCAGTGTGCAGATAAACCAAGGACAAGCTAGCTTTTTCTCTTGCTTTTATATTTGAGTCTCACAGAGCAATTTTTTACTCTCATTTTTGTTCATTTACTTGTGAATCACTGCATCTTTCAGAATATGAATCTGTAGAACATCATGCTTTTAGGTATAAAGTGAAAAGAAAAAAAAATCCTTCGGCTGTCTCCTGAGAAAAAGAATCACTGGAGAGACTGACCTACATACCACACAGTGTCCCTTAAACAAAGCAGAGTTTGAAATACTTTCTATAAAATACCAAGGTATTACCGCTGAAGATAGGACACACAGAAATAATTCAGAATGCTTTTCATTCAACGTTTTGTTCTTCAGTTCACTTGAGAAATGCCAAGCCTTAAGAAGTCATTACTTACTCCTCCCATTTGCAATTTGCACACAACCACCCACAGAAAGTGGGTTTCAGGAAGGAATGCTGGGGCCAGTTTGTTAGACCTGCCTTAGCTTTTCTCAGCAGCCAGTCTGATTTACTGGGAGAGATTGATTTCAGGTGACCCAGATCCCAAAATGAGGTTGGCCTCCTTGGCTGAATGAGCAGGAAACAAGCTCTGTACATGACTAGCACAGTGCAGGGATCCCAGCTTGTCACCTTTGCGCTTCCTCTTAGCTCATTCACTTTCCTCAGTGTGCTTCCTTGACCTGTACTTCTGTGGCTTGGGCCATGCAAATTTCCGGGTACAGGCTGAAATAAAGATTGGAGCTCTGACGCTATGACAGATGAACAAGATGAACAAGAAACAGCATTTTTCTTATGGATGATGCAGAATTTGCATCTAGGAGTCATAGTCTGTGTAGAAGCTTGAGTCAACGCAGACAGTGAGCATCAGTGGTTCCAAGAAACGGGATAGTGTGTGTTGTAAAAAGGATCCCAGAAAGAATGGTGGTTTTCTTGTATGTAGACTGTCACAGTCTGTTCAGACCAACAAAGAAGCAAATGGCATGACAGCACCAATCTTTTTTGATTAGAGCTTCTCCCTGACACCATTCATCATGCTGTGCCAAGGACTTGTTTTCAAACACAGCTTAAATATTGTCACAGCCCTTGCTATGTGAGACTTTCTCCATGTCAGATCATGGATTACAGGGCCCTTAATAGTTTCTCTTGAGTCATTTTTGAAGACAAACAGGAGTAGACTTCAACATAAGTAATCTCAAGTGAGTATTCTGAATTGACAAGAGCCCCAGATTCATCACTTTCCCCAGTGTAAGATTCTGGACACTTATTACTGGCTTTTTCTATTTATTTTATTAGAAAAAATACTAAAAATGAGAGTAGTTTAAAATTTTTAATAACAAGTTTGGGACAGCAGAGGCATTTAAATACTTCTAATGAGAGATTTGCCTTGAGCATATAAAATTAACTGAATTGCACTTAACTAGGTCATTACAACTTCCTAATCTTTTTATACTTTAGAGACGGATGTGAAAATCAGTAAATGTGAGGCTGCAGTTCTCTTAGGAAAACTGGTGAAGTCTGTTAACTTTTAGACATATTGTGTTGCACAAAACATGAGCCTGATCTCTAGATTTTCTTGTTTCCAGTTGTCTGTGGGGCTTTGGTGATTTTTCCCTCCTGAGGAAGGCTGTTGCTTTTGTAGAATATTGCAACAGTTTTGTGATATGGACACACACTAAGTAGTAACCAGAGGGAGAATTTCAGTAGCTATGGTGGTGACCTACTTTGCTTCAGACAAGAGGGATTTTTACAACTGAAACCCTCTTACAACACTATGACTTGTCTGTATGAGATAGAATATGTTCACATTAAAACTATATAAAACCCAGCAAACCCCATAGTGATTCCAAGATTCATGTGAATTTGGGTCCTCATGTGAGTTGGAGTCTCAGTTGATGTAGATGTGCACGCCCTCATTTGTGGCAAATGACTTTTAATATGTTGATTTTAAAAAAAAATAATTAAAATAATTGCAGTTCGAACTTCTACTTCCCAAAGCCTCATTTTATCATATTAAGTAGCAATCAGAAGTTCAACTATAGCAGTGTTACATCCCAAACTAGCACTTTGGTGCCATTGTGTGGAAGGCAATATTCCCCCTGTTTCTTTTCTGGAAGTTTGCATACATGAAGCGTTAACTTGCATCATCAGAGACATCCTGAGCAAAGCTCAGTAAATCTTTCTGGTTTTGCTAGTTCTACTTTGGGGGATGATGCTGTTGGTGCTTTGGTGCCAAAACTTTAAATTAAGACTACAGAAAAAAAAATCATTTCCCACAACTAATCGATGGACTACTGAAGAACTTTGTTCCATATCTGTGCTAACACCTTGAGGGTAACCCAAGCCGCATGCCCTGTATTTCAAAACCTAGAGAACTGACTCATATTCATGTTCTGCCTATTTGTCAAAAGAAAGAGAAAAAAAAAAAGGTCATCAGCAGAAGCAGAAAATGCTAGGTAGAGGCTCAGGTTGCCCTCTGTGCCCATGTGCTGATTTTTAGTCATGCTAAAGGCAGCCTTGGAAGCTGATAGTGTTCTTCTAAAAGAAGATAATGGGGCAAGACAGCCACTGATAATATTCCTCATCTGACACAGAAAGTCTGGTTTCAATTTCTTGCTCAGCCATGACCTAAGAACTTCCAGTGGTCCTAAATGACATTTTTTTTTTATTTCCCAGAGAATTAACAAGCATCCAAACCATTTGCTTCTGCAAATTTAGATGTCTTCTTTTGATCTTGCCTGTTTTAACACAAATTAACTGTAAAACTGTATTCTGATACACATTTTAGAAGCTTTTTTACGTAAGCACTGTTGTTAGGCAAAATGAAATAGCTTTGTGGATTGAGTCTTTCCAGCAACTAGACAAGAACATGGGGTCCTATATGCTTTTATCATTTTGCCAAGTATGTGTGAAGGACAGGCAGAATTGCAGGCTCTATGCTAAATGTGGAACAGGAATTGTTCTTCATCTATTACCTCAAAAGAGGCAGAAGAGAATGAAGAGCAGCAGGATGAGGCCTCAGCACCAGTCTTTCTTGGATGCCTGCTGAAAGGGAAATGTTCTGCAACAGTTTTATACAGATCTTGTGCTTCTTCTGCCCTTAACAGAAATTGCAGGTGTTCCTAGTTTGGTAAGGATCTAGTGAAAGGTGTTGTTGCCTGTGGCGGGGGGGTGGAACTAAGGGGGTGTCTTTAAGGTCTCTTCCAACCCTAACCATTCTATGATTCTGTGATTCTGTGCCTGTTGCCCCATTGAAAGTCCATGCCTGTGAGATACAATTTAGTTCCTCCCCTAGATAGAATGAACTTTTTTTCATTCATTTCCAATGGGGTACATCAGAAATCTCATTCTTATAATCATTTACACATATCCACAGTGTGTCTTGTTGATTAGAACGAATTTCTTTGACATTTTAGGCTCTTGGGAGTCTGGAGGTATCAGACTCTCCTGATTCTGGAGAGTGCTTTTGACTCTAGAGCACTGCACAAAACAGAGCTATGCAGCCCAGCTAGGGCACACAAGGTGGTGTAATAAATTTATTTCTTGAGGTAATCAGTGATGAGCATTCAACTGACAGTAAATATTGTCATTTTTTCTCCATATTACCACTCCGAGCTCTGTATCTTTCCATGATAACACTGCAATATAACATTGCTGGGGGTAGACAAGCTCAAGTAGGGATGCCCTCCCTGGTGTCTGTAACAAGAGAAACACGACCTATGTCACCCTCTCCACCTGTTTGAAAGTACAGCTATGCCCCTGGTTTACAATTCAGTTACAATTTCTTCAGTCTCATGCATCCACCAGCCCTGCAGTTGCAGTGCATTTTATTGATTTTGCTTTTGCTAAAAAGAACATAATGATCAGAATGAAAGCAATACATCAAAACTCACTGAAAATTAGATATTGCTCTCCTTTATCATATACAGATATTTCAGGAAAACAATGGTTTTCTGACATTTTTAGGAATCATCAGCGGGAGCCATCACTAGAATGACATATCATTTGCTGTCGTGTCGGACCTGCAAGCTGTTGCAGAAGTTAAATCCTTTCTCAGCCCTTAGGCATCTTTAAAATATCTGAATTAGAGAAGAAGACACTGACAGTCTCAGTTTGTTTGCTCACTGATGTGTTTTCAGGGACTAAATGACAATGTAGATTTGGGGCTGTTTCTCCTGCTCTGTGTATATCAGATATATCAGACTGCCTTTGCAGACTGAATAAAACTCCATCTAGCATGCCATCCCCCAGCAATCAATGTTCATTCTGAACACATCTGCTTGAATTTGGCTTTAATCCTTCTCTGCTTCATCCATATTTATCAATATTTCAGAGATCTAAGTGTCAACTAGTCTCATATTCTAGCATGTCTGAAAAATTGACTTGATAATCTGAAACTCTGAGGAAAGATCAACAATGAAATAACATAGATCTGACAAATAACACTGACTAAATGCTTGTTGAGATAGCTGTGTCACTTTATACCTTAGGTTTCCTAGTGCCCACTTAAAAAAACAACTACATTTTAATGAAAGAAAACTTCCTAAAAAGAGTAGTAAAAAATATTAAATTTCATTATCATACATTTCTTAATCTTTATTTACAGCATTTCATGAATAAACTAAAGCAGTTACTACCCATGGAAGGTTAAGAAGAATAAGCATTCTGTAATGATATAAATTTCTGTCTATTAACCAACATTTAGGATTATATTTGGCTTTGTAATTTGAAAACTTTGATTCATCTGGTGTTAGAAAATACAGTAAATAATTGTAATGAAGAAGTTGTTAATGAATATTATAACCCACTAGATGTTTAAGGCCAGGTTGGAGTCTTGGGTGACATGGTCTAGTGTGAGATGCCCCTGATCATGGCAGGGGGTTTAGAACTAGATGATCTTAAAAGTCCTTTCCAATCCAAACCATTCTGTGATTCAATGATTCATGATCATGATGGTAAATTTAAAAAGTGTAGTAGTGGTAGTTTTTGTCCAAAGTGAGATACTTCTTGGGTTTTTTTTTAAAGGTGACAACCAGCCCGCAAAGCAGACAAGTCACAGGGAAGGACATATTTTCTGAGATGATAGATACAATCTCTCTCTAAATTTTGATGATCAAGTAGTTGAAATATCAAATATACACCGCCCTGTACATTTCGTAATAGTTATGTGATAATTTTTTTTTCTAATCAGTATGATGTGAGAGACTGGTCTTCCAAAGTTTTACTATCTCAAAAGAGTTCACAGTTCATTATTAAATCAGCAATTAAGATACTTTATAATCACTGATGACTTAGGGTGAATTCATACTTGTGTTCCAAAACCAAATGATTTCTGTGCCATTCACAGCACTTTGAACCACCTCTAGTGAGAAAAAGTTGAAAGAGTGGACAAATATGTATTCTGTCAGAGGAAATATATGCTAAGCAACTGGCATATTACTGAGGTTATGTGAAGACAATACAGGATTAGCAGTTTTATCAGAGCTGAAACCTATTTGTTAAAAAGAAATGGACTTGTTGAATTGATTTTAGTACTCAGGACAGATGGAGCTCCTGAAATTCAAACTGCTGCAAACATTTAGAACCAATTTCTGGGCTTGCAGGATTTGCAGAGCTAATCCAAGTCTATGGGCTATTTCTCTCTAGCACATAAAGATTTTGTTTGCTTGTTTGTTTTCCACTAAATACTTTTTTAGTTTTCCTAAAGTACAGCCTCTTTTATATTAGGATATGTGATGCTTCCAAATGTTGTGCTGGCCAAGCATATATGGTGTTTCCTCTAGAGCGCATACCTAGTCATTCACTACTTCCCTCTTCTCCTTCAAGCTTGTGCAAGTAAATTTCTTAGGAAATTTAAGAGTCATGTACTTCCCCATTCATTCAGTGTGAAACATCAGCTATGAATATTTCTCCAGTGAAAGTCTAAAGTCATAAACTACGGTCTTTCCAGCAGAATATCTCAGATGTCACAGAATGAGTAAGAGGCATTATCCCAGAATATGCACAGCTTTTCTGTGGGGTTCTTTATTTCTCATTTTCTTCCAGGGTTCAGCTGAAGTTGGCATGATTAAAGCATTAATGTTTCAGACCCTCCAAAACATGGAAGACTCAATGTTAAACAGTAGAGTTAGTTATTTGATAGCTAGTATTTTCAGTAAAGTTTCAATACACATAACAGTGTTAAAATACCTTAAAAAATAAAGCAGTTAGAGGATTTACACCAGTAAGAGATATGGCTGGAATGTGGCAGGCTTCTTTTTTACACTATTTCAGTCTTTGTGTGGATAGTATTCTGCCTATTTGTGCTATCATAATAAACTTAAATTTTATGCTGATTTGTGGTAGCAAGGGGACAACTAAGACCTAAGAAATAACAAAAAAGAAAAAACTAACTAATCCTCTCAGCTTGTCTATTTTTGCTTTTTGTTATTGGTTTTGATTTCTTTCCTGTAAAGCTTTTCTTAGTTTTTCTGCTTTCTGAAAATTACCTCTCCCAAATGCCTAACCCACTACAAATCTTACTTTTAGAAAGTCCCCTTAAAATTTTCTTTGGAATGCCTTTCTCGTGGAGTCAGCAGAATAGGAAAGGCTAACATCTCCATGAAGCACAGTTCCTCCATCCTTTGATGGGACTGTGATAGGACCCTGACGAGGCCAATGTAGGAAGAACATCTTCCTGGTGTGACCAACCCCTCTTTTCCAGTGCTGAAATGTATAGTCACCCTGGAGCTATGTCAAATGTTCATTTCTAAGTAATTTTCTCTGCTTCATCACGATAGTAACTGTTTACAACAACGGGAAGTAGTTAGGATTTGAAATTAATGTTTTTCCCATCTCAAGGTGGACTTTTGCTTCTAGCCTTTGATATAACTGCTTTATTATCAAGCTTCTGACTACTCAATATAGCTAGTGTCTCAGAATGGATGCTGGCAGAGACCTATGAATTTTATTAGTGATCGAATAACTAATGAGAAAATGCTGTAGACCTTTCAGATTTTTAAACTAATCATGCTTATCTTAGAAGACTTCTGCCCTCTTTTTCTGACTGCATATAGAATATACTTCAGCTAAGACATTTTCCTACTGATTTCCTTTCTATGAGGTATTTTTTCTGCTGTTTTGGAGATCAGTTACTTGGATGACATAATAGGCCTCGATTAATTTCTATGTAGCACAGTACAATCCGTTTCATTTCAATCCAAGAAGGTCCAATTGATGTAAATTATAAAGTCACTCAGTTTGTTGCTATTTATAAAATTAGCCACCTGCAGCATCACCCTGGATGAAGTCCAGTGGATGAAACAATATTGGAAGAGTCCTATCGGCACTTAAAATATATAGGATATGGTGTTTCCTTTTTGCATCTGGAAGTTGCACATCTCTTTGAGGACAGGAAATTCCTTTTCGTTCATTCTGAACCAAATGCAAAGAGACAATAAAAGCATTCTAAAAATTAACTATTTTATTTCCCTAGCAAAATTTTATATCTCTCCGTTCCCCTCAGTTATTGAAAATAACAAAAGTAGAGACTTTGAAGATGAATATAAAAATTGTTCAGGCCTGCAGGATTAGAAGAAAAGCAGTTCTATTTCTTCTTTTGATGTCCAAAAGCTGTCTAGCATATTATAAAAGTTATACAAATCATGTATAAATATCCTCAGAAAGTGATGGGATTAATCTAATATACGACTACTGTTTACCCTGAGTAACCATGGCTTACATTCCTATGCTGCTTTGTAAGCAAAAAATGTGATGACTTTCTTGCACCTAATTTTCTGTTGATAAGATGAATGAGAAAAAGATTTTGCTGTTTTCTGTTACTCACGGTGACTATTGCATTAATAGTAGTTTTTTTCTAGAGATTGTATACAGTGGTATCACAATGAGATCTGCTGTAGCATTAACAGTAACAAACCAATGTAAAGCTAGAATAATTCTCATTCAATGATGGTAAATTTACATTCGCATCAGTAAAACCAGAATTTGTCCAGCATGCTTCTCGTGCAACACAGAAGTTCTTTTCCTCTTAGTAGCTATTTGACCTTATTAAGGCTGAAAATGCTTTGCAGCACTGACACGAGCCACTTTCATCGGGCATGAATCAGTTAAGCAGTGCCATGTTAGCACTGCTGTTATCATTAAGAAGTCCTATCAGCTGATTTAGTTCAAAGCAATGCAGCTTAAATGTCAACTGTGAGAGTGTATATATGTATATTTACCTAAATGTATACATTTACATCTATAATTTAGGAACAGAATTGTTTAGAGACAGCTTATTGTAGCCTTGAACAGCACAGACCTGCAAAGTGAACTGATGATGCAGACATTGCTGGACTTGTTTTAATGAACTTATTTAATGCATGGGTGATTCTCAGTGTCAGGATGTGTTTGCAAGGGTTTGGGATGTGTCCAGCTGATTCCTGGCAAAAAAGAATCGATTCTCATTTGACTTAGTGCTGCTAGTTGCTATGTGAATAGGCAATACCTCCTCTTAAGAGAAAGGGGATTCTGCTGGAGAAAATTACTTTATCATCAATTTTGATTAAGTGACTTATATCCTAAAAATCCTGGATCTGGTAATGGAATGCAAACAGCCAGAAAGAGCTCATGGAAATCTGAAATATGATGATGACTTCAAACCATTTTGATTGGATTCTAATTTATACACTATCTCGCTGGATCTAATCCAAGATCCTTTCTTCAGCTGTGGCTGCTGCCACTAGTTGGATTTGACTAATTTACAGAATTTTTGTTCACATTTGAGCCACAATAAAGGGGTTAAAAATTCAGGATGGATCAAATCAAAGCAATATTCTTAGTTTAACAAAGAAGGAACAAAGAAGATCAAAGAAGCATAACTAATTTTTATTTTGCATTTGCCTGAAATGTTTCAGGTAACCCAAAATGAGATGCTGACCATTGCTTTGAGGTTATTTAGCATTTTTGTATCAAAATTAGGCACCATTGTAAGAATAAGAAAGAAATGAAAATGCTTTAATTCTTCTTTGGCAAATGCCTGAAATAAAGGAATATCTGAAAGAGTTAGTTGCATTCAGATTGCAGACCAATTAAACAATGTTCTCTTCTAATACACATGCCTCCAACTGTGTACCAAATCTGCAGATCATTTCAAAGTAATTTTCTGTTTGCAAATTATATAGATTTTTGTTTGTTTGTTTTTACCCATCTTTATGAATATTCCCAAAAGGGCAGGTACGAATTATCTGACCATGGAGAGAGCTTTTTCTCAGCTAACCTTTTCCATCTGCATGATTGATATTTGTAAATACCTTTTTAAAGTTTCCTTTTTCTGTAGTATACCATCTTCTTTAATACTGAGGGCATAAGACAGAAATATTCCACCCACCCCAACAGATAGTCTTCACACTGCAAACTCTTATACACAGAACTAACATATCATATAGCAACAAGAATTCACTTATCAATGTGCCTGAACTCAGGCTGCCATGAGGAGCAAGAAAATTGTTCATTTTACTGGCCTGTTTACTCAACCTTAGGCTTATCCAGCAGGGACATCAGCGTGGTTTGAGGCTTCATACAGTTGATATAACAACAGCAGTTCCATTGAAGTGATACCAACTTTTGGTGCATTCTTCAACACCTCCCTGTCCTGGGTTCAGCTTAGACACTCCGTAAAGTAGACAGAAAAAAACATCTGCATTACTCATGTTCGTACGAGTAAGAGAGTGTGGAAAGGGACATCTCATCTGTTTTGTACCAGTTTTAGGAAGGAGGTGTGTGTTAATCTCCATTGCCCAGAAAGAGAGCTTGCATAGTAACTGTAGTCCTGGCAACTAACTGTTATGCTGCCAAACTTATGCTGTGTGGGACTCATCTTCCATTACTATTGTGAAGACAAAACTGGAAATCTGGATTTTAAAACTTTGTTGAACATCACCAAAAGACCCTTGACGCCCATAAGATATTTTTGTAAAATCTCCCTGATTAAGGTGTCTCTAAGACATTTACCTTAATCCAATACCATAATCAAAATCTCTACTCTAGAAGGGCCACAAACAGTGGTCTCCAAGTCTTTCCAGATATCTTTAAGGATTTTATTTCTATTAGTATTTTCAAGGTGCAACTGAGACAAAATGATGAAATCGTAAATCTTCCTTAACCAATGGAAATCAAATGTTTTCAAGTTATCACAATTTAAATAGTGTAATAGACACCTATTTTTACTGCTAAATGCACCTTTCTTTGCCTGTGAAGATATTAAAGTACCGTCTATTGTGATTTCTACTAAGAAGGGGAAAGATAGTGCCTATTTATTGGAACAGTGAAAGAAAGGAAAAGAAGAGGGGATTAGAACAATCAGTTCACCTTCAGTTCACAGAATAGATCTGGAACAGTCTGCAGTGCCTAGGAAACAACAGCAGAGGAGCAGAAGCCAACAGATTTGCCAAGAACAAATCAAAGTAAATGAAACTTACTCTTTTGATGACCAGATAACTCCTCATGGATTGAGAACTCATGTACCTTTACTCAGGTAAAGTTTTTGATACAGTCTCAGTTGATATTCTCATATCCAAGCTAGGAAAAACATGGCCTTTTTTCTGTGGGCAGAGAACTGATCAGATAACCACACTATAGAGAAGTTAATCAAGTCTAATTATGCTCAGGGTTCTGTGAGGGGTTTGCTTTAGATCTGTTTCTGTTCAAGGTTTTCATTAACAAAACAGATGGTGGAATAGTCAGAATGCTCATTAGTTTTGCGTATGACAGTGCTAGGAAGGACCCCAAATGTGTTGGAAGATAACAGTAAAAATAAAAATCTGGAGAAATAGACTGGAAACTTAGGATGTAACTCATCCTAGTCAAAGGATGATGACAAGGCCAAGAGACTCCGACAAAATACTGCAGGAAAAATCAATTATACACATTCAGGATAGTAAACATTAGGAAGCAAGTTCTTCAGAAAGATCTTAAGATTATAGTGTCTGAATCAACAATGCTAGATTCTTTCCAGAAGACAAGTATCCTGCTCATGATCTACAAACAGAAATACAGCCTGCAGGATGCACACTATGATCAGAGGTTGAAGAAGCCATGAGGATGTAAGATTGGAAGAATCGATGCCATTAGGCCTAAAAAAAAAGGCAGAGAATGATGTTGGTGGCAAGAAAGTTTAACAACCCCTAAGCAATTCCTGTCGCAAAAGGGAAACAATACTGTTCTCTGTATCCGCAATGAATGGGACAAGAAGCAAGGCAATTAATTGATGCAGGAAAGATTAAAGTAATTAGAGATGTTCTCTAATAATAAAACTAGTTGAGCATGGTGAGCACATAGATTGGGAAGACTGGATACTCTGTCACTGGAAGATTTCAATGAAAGTTTAGTTATTCATCTTTCAGAAATTAAATCAATATTGCTAATCCTTGTTAGAGCACTGGGATGGATCAAATTGGTTTGTTTTTTTGAGTCTGCTGGGAGGTCAAAGCACAGTAGGTAAAACAAGGATATTTTTTTTTCTCATGTGCATTGCTGTAAGTCTGAATTTTACTTATCTAATGAATCAGTATTGGACATTAGTGCAGCATTTTAGTAAGACTGGACATTTACATTTTAGTGTATTTGTTTTCAGAAATTCCTCTTTTGCTTAATTTAGATAAAACTGAACTTGGAGATTACAACTTACCTCAGTAGTAGCAGCTGCCCATCACTGCTGGTCCTTGACTCTTAGAAGTGCGTTTTCTGTAATTAGCATTGTGCATACTGCTGTGTGTGGTCTATTGGTCTTTGTATTTATTGTAATTGTGCAGCATTCAAATGTGGTGGCCAAAGAACAGGAGTAATTAAAAAAATGTAATTTGTCTGAACACTGGTGTTTACAGCGATGTGTAACTGCAAAGGTATCATCTGAAAATTGGTAAGAATTTTATCTCCCTTGGACTAGAATATACGTAAGTGACTGATGACTTTAGAGACATTTAGAGGCATTATAAGCCCACTCTGTTCTGTATCTGTAATGTGTCTCTCCTTATAACAACCTTGTTCCATGGAGTCCAGGACTAATGAAACCATGGGCTTGTGTCTTGTAGCTGGTCACCTTTTTAATCAACTTAATTTTAGGGTTGCAGTGGAAGCTTGTACTCAATCTTTCCCTTAGGGGAAGGTCCTGACTGAAAGAAGCAGAGCCTTGAGAGGCCCATAAGGCATGCTGCCTGACTGAGGTTTTCCCAAGGTTTTTTTCCAAGTTGTCCTTGTTTGGGTCTTTTTGTATCTAACAAAACGCTACAGCTTTTCCCTCAGAGAGTTGTTTATTTAAACTCCTCCTCAGGCACGCCTTTTGTTTTTTTTTTTTTTCTGTTTTGAAACTTCCAGGACAGGGTGTACAAGTCAAATATATATTGGAATGCATTAAGGACTTCCCTGTATTATTAGCAGACTATAAACTTCCCAGAAATACAGTAGCTTTAGTTTCCCCCAAACTGTCTATACTACCCTGTCAAAATATACTCAGAACGTCACTTCTGTTCCTGTATGGATTAACCTCACTTCTCTCACTTTTCCTCTATTCCCCATCAAAACATTCTTCATTCCTTCCTGTATTCCCTACCTATGTTTAGCCTGGAGTCTGACCAGGAGGTGATATCTGCTATGGCTAGCCCAAACCCGTGTGCTTCTGAAATAGTTACGCTGGTGCTTCCACTGCCTGGGTGAATACCTGGTGCCTTTTCAGTAAGGATTTCTGACAAAGATTTAGTCCCAGGAAGCTGGCCCAGGAGCTGTGTGCACTGATTGATCATAGCCACATCTGTGGGTAAACTTTCCTTTGCCAAGCTGGAAGATGTGATCAGGGCTTGAGAAGTTTTTGGATGGGACTGGCATATAGGCACCCCACTCCTTCAGACTGATTGCAAAAGAAATCTTTTGTTGGGGAAAACAAGCCAAGTTTTCCCCCCATTACCTCCCCATCTTCTTACATAAAACTGTTTAATCTGCTAGCTGTAGACCATGCAAAGTACCTAATAGCAATCCTTCCTATTCCCCACAGATCTGTATTTACCATGTCTGAATTGCTGCGCATTTTAACAATTAGGCAATACCTCTACTGCATAGAAGAAGTCTGCTTCCACCTACCACAAACAATGGGAAAAGAAATGTGGAAACAAAATCTGGGATTAATGAAGACAGCAAAAATTATCTCCAAAATTTGATTAAATGGAAATATCTGAATGCTCATTAGCAGTTTTACTAAATTTAAGACTGGTCTTTTTCTGCAAATGACAATGTATTTGAGATGAAATTATCTGATTGCGTTTCAATTAACAAAATAATTAAAATAAAAGATGTGTTTTATATATTCTTTCCCTGATGTCTATTATTTGATGAGTCAAAAGCCTTTCATTTATAAACAGAAATGTTCTTAGAATTTGAGAGACAGAAGAATATTTTGTGCACAACTACTTTTGGAAGAAAAGCGCTCTTGACTAGAAATATACCCCAATATTATCTGAAAAACAAACTAACCCAAGGCAGTATAATTTACTTACCATAGCTGCAGAACTCTTTCAGAGTAAAAGAACTCTTTTACTCCCATTGGCATATTAACTAAGGAGAATTATGCTATAGAAAATGGAAGAGGCTAGAGGACCTCTTCTTTTATCTGCAAATTTCTGCCATCTTATTTGTGAGTGTTTCCTGGGCTGGATCCCATGAGCCTCTTTTAATCAATGGTTGTGTGAGAGGTCATTGTGCTGTGCTATGTATGTATATTACGTTTGGTTCTTGTAAGGGCTCAGTCATGTGTGTGGAGCTCTCAGTCATAGAGCACTAGTTCAGCATAAAATTTTCTGGTGGACTTTGGTGTAATTTGAAGTCAAAATAAATTTCTTATAAATCTTAATCCCTGAAGCACAAATTGTCTCAAAATATTGCTTAGCCTTCACCTAAGAAGGTGAAAAAAAAATTTCCTATTATGTGTCATTTTTACATACAGTAAGTAATAATCTCAGTTATGCAAAGTAATTCCAATGGAATGCAGATTGGATCGGTTTCTTTTCTTTTCAATATCCATGTTAGGACCAAAAAAGGATCTTTGACCAGCTAATGCTATGAAAAACAAAAAGCTACCCAGTTTTAATATTTTTCCCACAGAAATTCATTGATGGAAAATATTCAAGATATATTTAGTATTAATTATATAGAATTAATAATTTAATACTGGGGCCTGAAATATTTGCATCTTTTGCCATGCTGAGAAGAAGGTTTTTGATGTTTCCTCCTTGAGCTCTGTATGCGAATTTTACACTGAGAAGTTCATCCCATGACATTTCCTCACTCTCAAACAGACAAGGTGACACATAAAGCCCAGGGGCAAAGGGAAACCTGATAGCTATATAGCTGAACTGCAGTCGGAAGTGGTGAATTCCCTGGACCACAGGGAAAGCTTCCTGTTCTTTGTAGATGAGCCTATTATTGGAATACATTTGCCTGCAGTTAATCCTCAAAGTAATTAAATGGAAAGGAAGCAATTAAATCACTGAAAAGGAATTGCATCTGCTTCAGAGGGAAAAATCCAGGCCTAGGAAGTATTTCACTGATAGCTGGATGTACTCAGTATAAACAGGTATCTTCCTGTTTGCACAGATGATTAACATTTATATGCTAAGAATATCTTGTGGTAATCAAATGAGGTCAAAAAGAAGAAATTCTCATTATCATGGCCTATGAAGTACCAAGCAGAGAAATATCAATAAACATTTTTTAGCTGATGGGATAAAATTAAAAGCAGTGCCCCCTGCCCTCACCTTGCTTAAATTAACCCAGCACCTTGAAAGCTAGTAAAGCAATGTACATTTACATTTTAGCAACTGCTGAGAACCTAGGTCAGCATTTCAGTAAGCACATCCCAGAGAAGAAAGACCACAAAAATGAAAGTGAGGGACATGATTCAGACAAGTCTCCAAAGACAGAGATTATCCAAGTTCAGAAGGAGCTTGTAGTATCAAGTGTCAGGACTATGCGAAACAAGGCAGTATGTTTTAAGCATAGACAGAAATCTTTAAATAAATATAATTTAAAATGTTTAAAGCACTGAATGCTCTAAAATTCTCTTTTATGCTTGTTGGTTGAATTTTACTAATTACTGCAAGATAGCAAATACCAGTATATTTTTAAGGTGCACCTTTTTCTCTGAGTGTAACAAGGGATCCCATATTTTGCTCCAGTCTGTATGATAATATCTGGAAAGCCAGCAGGAGGATCTTGGAGGGTGTACTGATCAAAGCTCTGACTGACACTTTTGGTTTCTCAGTGCCAGAAAGCAAGTAGTTGAAAAGCAACTATGTTCATTAAGAATCTATGGTAGTGAGTAGAGATTCTGTTTTAAAAGCATAAAGCATAAGAGCTTCTCTTCTTTTCTTTGTCTTGCATATGTCTCTTCTTCCTTTGCCTCATCCCTGGCACACTCTGCTGTTATGTGGGATCTCAATTCATTGTTGCTATTAGTTAAGAACCTAGAAGCTGGGCTGGCTGAGAGCAAGAGGTGACGTTTTGATAATGGCTGAGTGAACAAATGAGTACAAGGAAGGTAGGATAAGCTCACTGGGACACTAGCAGTGACTACTGGTAAGTGGTTTGCTGAGCAAAAGTGAAAGATGCAGAAGAAAGTTGAGATGATTAAGACAACAGGCTCAAAATTATACTTGTGGAAAAGGACTACAAAGAAAGAAGCTGGTGTTAGGAACTGAGACCTGAAAGGATGAGGATATGGATAAGAGTTGTAGGTGTTTAATTAGACAGAAAAAAGGTCATATCTGACAAGTGATCCTGCAGCAAAGATGCAACCTTTTTGCTTAGATAAAGATAAATATGAGCTGAAAAATGTGCCTGGGTTGTTGATCTGAGACACAAGTATTTGCTGCAGGGGCAGGGAGATGGGAGTGAGGATCTGGGGAAAACAGCAATATTGACTTACCTTTGGCAACAAATATTACATACAACCCTCTTCATTATTTGAGGTATTTCACTAGCTGTCAAGAAAAAAATGTCATCCTCTGTTACATCTGAAGGACCAAACTTTGTTTTTGAGTACACACTTGTATGCTGTACATTCCATTAGCCTAAATCCAAACCAAGTCCCAGCTGTAGCTAGATCTAGAACCTTCCTTTTTATCTTCTATCAGTCTTTACTTCTCTTCAGTCTTTCTCCTTCTCTTACAGAAGCAAATGCAAGATGTCAGTTAGCTACATTATCACTTCCTTCAAGACCAGCCCTCAGAGCTCTACGTCTTTTTTGCTATAACATAGATAGTACGGTACTTTGATGCTTAGTTACCCATAAACTGCTGCCTACCTGTGTCAGACATTAATAGAAAAGAATTTTAATATTCAATTGCATAATGTGGAATTTATTCAAATGGGACATATTAGTGTATTAGATAATTCAGCTGTGTGGGTCTCACTGTAAAATATTTACCTTCATTCTTAGAGACTTGTCTGGCACCATATGTACAATTGAAATTTACGTGATACTACTGAAGAGGTCCAATTGTTGGTACTCAACTAAGATTTGTTACTGGAGTTGATAATTTTTGTGTTCAACACCACCATGAATTGTTTTAATTTGTTTTCCATTCAGATGCTATAAAAAGCGGGTATGTCTGCAGGAAACCAAGTTCTTCATCCCATACTTGAAAGATTCTTTCTCAACAGCATGAAGCTTCTTATATTTGAGGCAAGAACTAGCTATGGAGTTAGTGGCCAACCTTTGTATCAAGAATCTACTTTCAGCAGTCTGTGATCTTTGCCAAGCTGGAAGGTTTCAGAAAAAATTCTGTTTGTTCAGTAAAGACTACTGAGACTTTAATGAGCAGGCCCCATTCCTCCCCCATGCCATCTGCAGCAACATGCTAAAAATCCACTGAACTGCCAGAAAATTATGGTCCTCATGTAAATGCAGGTACTGCAGCTGCCTACCATGGCACAGTGGGACGCTGGGCATAGGAAGAAGGGATGGAGGGGGGGAGATGGGACAAGAGGAAACTGCAGGACTTGGCAATTAGGCATGAATTGGGAGCATGGAGGAGGAATGGGACCAGAAATAGGGAATAGAATTAAGGTTGCATAACAGTATATCATGAAGAACTGAATTAATTAAAGTTGATCAGGCAGCCTTAATAGCATAATTTCTCAGTTCTGGTGTGCCTTTCTATACAAGCCTGATGACCTTTTAGGTTTATTTCTGCTGCCCATGCTTCAGAATTTATTACTGTGTGCAATGCCCTGGACTATCTTCAGCAAGTTGACAGAGGTAACAGAGGACCTGCAGTTTTGTGCACTTCTAGCTAGAGCCAGTCAGAATACCCTGGAGTGTTTCACATGGTACCAGACACCTATATAAGGGTACATAAATTGGTCCCTCAGCGAATTTTCTGTGGGAGGTAGTACATGTTCTCAGGGTGTTATGTGCTGTATTTGTATTGCTCAGAATCAACAAACAAGGTTCTCCCCTTGCACTGAATTCCAGATCTGGCTCTGCTGCTTCGTGTCAGCATTTCTAAGACATCCTGGCATGGCTGAAGGAGAGCTGCAAACATCCATCGTGCTTAATTGCTGCTGATGCAATGGATTCAAGGAAACTGTTGTCAAGTTAATACAACTGAATACTACCTTAAGGTTATTCAAGTTTACGGTTGGACCACAACTACTTAGTTTCCTCTCTTTTTTAGATTTGTTAAAAAATAACCCTGTGATATCTCACTGAGAGAGGAACAGACCAAGATTGTGCCATAGAGAAAGATGCATTATGAATTTGTTTGAAGGGCTGAATTTGGCAATCAGAAACTTTTTCTACGTAGCTTCTTGCATGTAGATCCCTTATCATGTGAATTTGCCAAGTTTGAAAGTTGTGCCAAACTTAGATGTTGACGAAATTCTGGTTGTCTATATGTTCAGTACTTTCTTTGTTTTTCAACTCTTTTGTACTTCTGCATCACCTGGAACGTGTTTATTCCTACTGCATTCCACTGTTGCAAGCAAACATCACCAAAACAATTTTGAAATGAGTAGTCAGCTGTTCTACTAGGAGCGTTATACACTGTCCACAGGAATAAGAAAAACAGGGTTTTATCAGGAACCCTAAAGGGTCCTCTGAAAAGCTTGTGCTGGGTGAGAACACAGGACTCATGGATGATGAAAGTCAATTATTTCTCTGTTCCAGTAGTGCTAATCTTGGGCTGAAATTGTGGAGAACAGCAGGTAGTCCTCAGTGCTGTTAAACTTTGTTTAGTTTGGAGTCCTGGCAGTAAAAGGCCAATTTTATTTACATTTTTGGTCATTTCTGACTTACTATACCTGAAGAATGACTTCCCAGGGGCATGTAGAAAGCATTTATCTCTGCAGTATACCATTCTGGCTATTGTGAAGAGCACATAAATTGCCAATTGGTTTGCTGTGGTTTTGATAACTGTAGAGTTTCTCTTACTTTATGGCAGGAGACTCTGTGTTCATGCTGCTGCTTTGCTGTGTGTGGAAGGGAGAATGCTGGAAATGTTAGTTGCTTAGAATCTTTGAGAGCAAATAAAATAAATTTTAAAAAACCCCAAAAAGTACTTAAAGATGCCTCAAAACTGTGGCAAAACTTAAGTAATTAAATCTCGATCAATATATCAGTGACGCTGAAAAATCCTCAACTCTTTCAACATCCTGGAATGAATGAGATTCTTGCATCCTCAAAGCATGGAAAACTCATGATTCAAAGTTCGCTTTTTTCTGTAAGTGAGTGTTTGAAGAATATGGTGAAGCTGCTAGACAAGTAGACTAAAGCTACAGGACTAGCAAGTACAGGAGTGAATGCATCAAGCAAGCAAAACCAGGCAAGCTGCTGTATTTCATGCCCTTATAAATTGGAATGCCTCCTCAGCCTTTGTTTTGTGCTTTAAGGGAGGATATGATGCATAGCAGTGAACAGATTCCCTAATGAAGCTGCAGTATTTTATAACCAAGTTCTTTCCTGATCTATCCATCCGTCATACTTTATTTCCATTTACAAGAATTTAAAATTAACAAAAATGAGCTGTTCTGTGATGCCATTTGTATAAAAATTCAACAGTGTTACCACAGATAAAGCTGGGCAAGAATAAAGACAGGTGCTGGTACACTAGGTACACTGTAACCCCACATGGGAAAAAAAGCAAGGCACAGCAGGGATACCTTCTGCTTGCTGGAGAAGTATCCCAGGGAAAGACACAGTAGAAAAGATTAAAAATCATGCATACATGTTTATAGATTGAAATGCATGTGAACCAAATACAGGAGAAACATTCTCTATTCCCAGCCGGTCTGGTAAAATGAGGTGTTCCTTGTAAGGGTCCTTTAAGTCCAGGGCTGGTGTGATTGCACAAGTAACACCATGCAGAGTCAGGCCCGGTGGTGACATAGCCTGCCAGCTGCAGGACTTCCCCCGAAGGAGCCCATGTCATCACTCACTTCTCACAACACTCCAGAGGCTTTCAGGGACTTCTGGAAACTGGATATAGCCAGGAGCAGCTGCTGTAACAGGTGTGCTGTTCCGTGATCCTTCTGGGTTAGATGCGCCAGGCAGTGAAAAATCCACTAGGGCCCAGCTTGTGAATCTGTGATCCTCACATCTTTTTTTTTCCCCCACCTCTTCCTTATCTTTGGAGGTGCTTAACACCTGGACTGGGGTAGGTGGAGGAGGCTTGCTTGTCCCAACAACACAAAGCCTGAACCAGTATTTCCTTCTCCCCGGTGACAGCTGCAAGTGGCCAGAGGATGGCTCCTGCTCCAGTCCTTGACCAAGCAAGGAATGTATGGCACAGACTGGAACAGCCTTGAGATGGGAGGTGCCCAGTGCAGCTTCTCCTCTTAGGTGGCCTGCAGCAAGGTGGATATCCTCCTCTTCCATGCAGTGGCAGCAGGTTGGTGGCTCTCGGATAAGGAGAGGGGGTGAATCCCAGCATGACTGCAGAGATCGCAGTATGTCATCATAGATGCAGAGTTACTGATGGAAGCAGGCACAAGACACACCTCCAGTCCAGTGGATCACACAGGGGAAGTGTGATGCATTAACAGTGAAATATGTCTTTTGATGATTCATGCTACAAATTAAAGGTTATCCTAATTCTCTTAGTACAGAATGTACTAAAGAATACTCTTCTGGTATGAATCACTGAACCAGTCCTCCCTCTAGATTAGCAACTACAACTGCTCAGGGTAAAGAATTTAACTGAAATTCTCGATTTATTTTTAATTAGGGAATGTATTCTGTTTAAGATAATATTTTCAAGGGAACCAGGTCTCCAAAAATTGAACGAAGGCACCCCTAAATGCAGACTGGCAGCATGAGGAGCAGCTAACTAGAGGAGCCATGGGTTCATCCATTATTCAGAGTCATTCTCGGTGGGAGTGGGGAGTAGGAAGCCTTAGAAGTGCCACTGTTGTAGGAAGAAGTCAGATGGGCAATTTGTGGAAAAAAATGGCAGGGCATCCAGAGCCAAGAGGTCCCTGGCAATCAGGTGAGGCACTCCTGGAAGCGGGCAGTGAGAGGCAGAGGGGTGGGTGAGTAGGGCAGGTCTTATTCTAGGCTGCCTTGTTTTAGTGAAAGGCTTTGACATAACTGCATATTCCTGCAACAAACTGAATATGCAGCTCTTAAAAAAGGAAACCTTTCAACTAGTCATGTCTTCTTTCATTTCTTGTTTTTTGGATCTTGGACTCTTAGAGCCTTAAATGTAGTGGTGGAAGCCTTTGGTTAGAGGTATGATCTTCAGCTCATTCACAGGTCCAGCAGTGTGTTGTCCCTGAAGGTTTGGATAAGGTTTGAGGTTTGGAGCATGGGGACAGAACAAGACCCCATGATTTGAACTTGAAAGCAGCAGATGAGAGGAATAGTAGCAGGGAGAACTACCCACACACCACATTGAGCATGAATGGTATGTTATTCACTGAAGGCGTTTTTAACAGCAATGTCTACTGAACCCTGCCAAACTAACTGCACCTTGTCCCTAAAAGGTTCAACACCTGGAGAAGGATCCGATTCTCACTGATGAAGTGTGTTACAGAACCACATACTTAGCAGCCTTTGAGTTGTGATGGGCCCTGGAGGCTATTCCTGGCTCAAGGTGAGGCGTTGGGTATGAGGAAGATCAGGGAAGTAACGGGGAAGCCGTGGACATGATCTTCTCTAAGTTAATTTAAAAAGTTCTGATTTTCCCCAGCCTTTCTTTGTTGAGGTTCTTGCTTTCAATCAATGATAAGGGAAATGAATTCTCAAAGATTTAAGGAGAAATGAGAGAAATATGCACCAGTTTGGGTCCAGACAATGTTTTCTAAAAATGTCTACAGATCAAAGCTGCCAAGCGCTGCCACTGTATAAGCACTAGAGAAGAAACAATGTGGTTTAAGAACAGTAACAAGATACTTTCAACATCTTTCTGAGAAAAAAAAAAGCAAAAAACAAACCCCACAATTTATTAAAAATCTGCCAAAAGTGCCAAATTTCAGCTTTTTGACTTTCTGCAATGTCCAAAGCATTGAAGTTTTTCTCAGACCACCAGAACAATTTGAAATTGCTCAGGATTATAAACCACATTTTAAAATTTGCAATAGCAACAAGAATTTTATTCAGGGAAAGTTTAAAGAGTTGATGAAAACTAAATTGCTGCCACAGAACCATAACTTAAAGTAAGAGGAAAAGAACTAAACTATTAAGTGCACCAGAAATAAATGACAAGTGTTTTCTTTAGTGAGTTTATTGTTCCTTGTACTTGGGATACCACATACAAAATAGCGGTTGTTACAAGCAGCTGCTATCCTTAACTGCCTTACTATTAGCAGTTACTGCTATCAAAAGTCTCAACTGATTTACATTTTTATCATAAAATAACACAGTACTTTTCTTTCTAAAAGTAGATCTACTCCACTCTATCAGTCTTACCCTTCAGCTTTCTAAGCTTATTTCTTAAGCTTCTTTCTTGAACTGAAGTGGTATTTTTATTGCTTTCTACTGAATTCCTTCTGCCCACAAAAATATTCTAAAAATGTTTTTGAAATTCAAAAACAGTTTTCTAGAGGAATTTTAATCAAAATCTCTATTTTCAGCATATATGTAAGCTTTTCAGTGTAAAGTCAATGTCACCTGAAGATGTGAGAAGAGAGGGGCTCTTACTGTAAAAAAGTGCCTAGGTGGGGAAATATTATCTTCAGTTTTATGACTTTAGTTTTGAAGACATCTTACTATATTTCAAATGAAATACAGATAATTAGAGAAGAAAAATAGTTTAAAAACTTCTGAACAAAGTCAGAGAATAAGAAGCAAAAGAATTATCTTACTGTACATGAGAATTTTCATAAGACTAGAAAAAAGCTTTTCTGTGTAAATATTTATCTTTGTTTATATTAAGTCATTCATATTTATTTTTACAACCTTACTGACGTGCAAGTTAGGCTTGAGATCAGTATGCAAAACATAAAAGTTGAAATGCGAAATTGCATGTTAAGCTTCTGTTGCACAGTATGGTGATTGTGAGGACATATTGAGATGCTCATATCAACACACATAATGGTACATGGCTATAATGAGGGTAGGAGATGTCAATAAAGAACTGATTGACCCTCAAAGAAGAATTTATTTTCCCTGGTTTCTTTTAATGTGTACGATTATCAGAAGTTTCCTCATCTGTCCTTCTGATCTGAAAAAGGAGGTGTTCATGGAACTGGGCAGCTTGATTATTGTTAAAACATTGCCAAAGTGGTAAGGAAACCACAGAACTGCTACATCTTTGTATGATTTCTTGCTTTCCTTGATTTCTTCTTTCAGGTTTAAAGCTACTTCAGAAAAAGCAAAATAACAGAGCTGGCATGTTCTATACATATAAGATGAATATTACTTTTATTGTACTGTTCATTCCATGAGGCTTATTCATAATTCATATAGAGATAAACATTGTTTTTCACCTCTGTTTCATTTTCATAGCCTGATCTAATCTCCATAAACAGCATGAAAGCTGTATTACATCCAGACGTGTATTTTTATACATTTATTTTATGTAAAGGTGTCATTATGTTGCTGCACATGGTCTTTAGCTCAAATAGATAAATAGATATTTTCATATTCTGAAAAAATGAGAAAGGATAAATTTCTACTTTTTTTCTTTGCACAGCTATTAATATGTACAAAGGATCTACATCTCATCATTTTCGTATTTTATCATTTTAACTAGCAAAATAGAACTAAATAATTCTTTTAAGATAATTTTATATTGTGAATATTTTTCCTAGATTTACCTCAAATGCCCAAGATTGGCCTTTTTATCTTCAGTTTTATTGTGCTATGGAATTACACACCTACTGTGAAACACAAGCATAATTTCATGCTTTCAGAGAAGACTGGAGTTTATATACAACCATCTGACAACCTAATAATTCTCTCAGAAATCATCAGGTTAGAGTTTTCCTTTACATTTTTCGTTAGTAGGCATTAAAACAGCAGGATGGATTTCTTTGCATGACTCTAACAGCTCCATCATTGTTGCTCTCTTAGAACTTGCTAGACAACTATTTCAATCATCATAAACGAAATTAATCCGACTTTTGAACAGAGTGATGAATTCGATGGCCCCTAGCACCACTTCCAATCCCATGATTAGATCATGTTTCCTGAAAAAGAGCATATCGTATGATTTCTGGCACATGAGGTTTCTGAATCAGGCTATAGATTGACCCTATTGACCAGATGGTCACTTCTCAACAGAATGTCAGGGAGTGGGGGAAAAAGAAAAAAAACAGTAAAGGTATTTACAGGTGGATGATGAATAAAACCTTATGGGGAATTTGATGAATAACTGGAGAATGTAACAAATTCTTTCGTCTGAGAATCCAATCAAGAACTTCTTATCCCAGCATGTAGCCTGAGATGCCTCATGGAGATTAAAAATTAGTGAAAGAACAAATATTATCTGCTTATTTGGAGTGGGATGAAAGAAATTTTAAATGTGAAGAAACATAAATTTTACCATTCTTGCCAAGTTTGAAGAAGAAAAAAGCCACATACAGAAGAGGAAAAAAGCCTTACCGTAGCACTAAGGTCTTAGAAGTGGAAAATAACAACAATCAGGAAAGGCTAGAAAATTTGTTAGAACATTTGTTTTGCACCCCTTCTCTGTCTGCCTGTGAACACTGAGAATTCTATAACATTTCAGAAGTCCAAAATTCTTCATATGCATTAGAAATTACTGTGTTACAGCAACATCTGGAGATTCTAAAGGAGTTTTGAAAGTAAATGCGCACCTGCACTCAAAAATAATGCATTTCCCACAGAGTTCAAATTCCACTCAGAAAAGTCAGGAAGGGCATTTCTAATTTGCAAGGAGGTTTTTATGTGCTTGTTTGTTTGGTTTTTTTTTTTTTTTTTTATTATTTTTAGAATTGTAGAAACTGTTGGATGCAAAGAGTACATCTGCATGAAAATCAGTCAGGAAACCTATTGTGCACATTAGAACTGAATCTATTGCTGCCAAAGGTCCTTCTGTAGGCATATAAGCATTTTAATTGTGAGCATGCAGTAATTCTACAATCAGATCTACAAGTTGCAAAAGATCACTTGAAAGGATCCAATGGAAGGTTTATGATTTTTATCTATAAACCATTTTGTACAAATGTACAGCCATCAAGAATGCTTGTACATTTGTATGCTTTTTGCGTACCATGTTGCATTCATATGAAACTGAGTTACTGCTAGTGCAATGTTTGGTTCTTTAGTACGTTTGTCAGAATAGTTTCAACAGTGCAATATCTTGATGAGAAAAAAATGAGTAACTGAGTAGAAGGCTACTAAAGAGAGAAAAATGTATCTGGTGATAGCTTAATAGATACAGAGGTGAGATTTCTATATCAAATGCCTTAAGTACAGTCTCTAGGCAATGCAGAATACTGAAAGAGTTGTGTTCCTAGCTTGGGTTTGTCAGGAATGAAATAAAGATCTGCTATCACATTTTATGAGATAAATTTTGGAGTGAAAATCTGCCCAAGATTAGACTGTGGGCACTTGGCCATCCCATGTGAATCTATAATTTTGTCATTCTACAAGGTCATAAATCACCATGGCATCAACAGATCCCAGAACACTTAGCTTGGATGACACAACTAGAAAGAATATTAAATGATAAAAATAAAAGGAAAACCACGTGGAGAATAGGGAAATGCAACAAGACCAAGGTGATTCCTGTAGTCACACATTTCACATATTAAACAAGGATTTTTGCATGTAGTCAAACCAATGCAATCTGCTCGGTGAAGACAGGATCATATGCAGTAGATGACATAGGAAAAATATGAATAATGTCTTTTGTATTTTGTGAATTAAATAATTATTTTTTTTCCACTTCCATTCAGTGTTAGAAAGATCAAACAATAAAATCCACAATATAAACTAAGGTTATGAATGAAAAAAAAATAATCTGTTTTTACTCATCTGATGGCATTTTTAGTTATACTGAAGGCATGTTTTCTCAAATTATAATAGAAATATTTTACTACCTATTGTCTACCTTGTAATATATATTGCTTGCAGATAAATATGTATACACTCCAGATATGAAGATTCATTTTTAAAAAACCTGACTGATCATTAATTTATTATTATTATGCCACTTACACAATTAGAAATCAGCTTCAGTTCTTTAGTACTATTTGTCTAAGTAAATTAACAAAATGAATATAAATTTTAGAATTATCTACCTGAAGGAAAAAGTTTCTGGAATTGGTTAAAATAGTGGGAGAGAAGTTATTCACTATTGTACATAACACCTTTTATTTACACTAGTGCCTGATAGCACTTCCATAGACACATTAGCTTCAACTCTGGTAAATTATATTTGAGTATGCTCTATAGGCAGTGCTCCTGGCAGTTGTCAGGCACAGAAAGTTGTTGAAACCATTTATATGCTTGTTCACTGTTCAAGTATAGGGCTCCTGAAGCAGATCTGACCTGTACTGGAGCATAGGACTATTTATATCTCGATGCCCACTGGGTTCCCGGTTGAGAATTCCTGCCTGGCTGCCAGTCCATGGGTTACATTTTCCAGCCAGACTCCCCTGTGTCAGAGACCTTCCCAATTGCTCTGTCAGTTATGGTGGGAATCGGATTACGCAAACATGGCAGGAAGACTGAGCGCAGTGGAGAGGAAGGTGGAAATGTTGGCCATGGAAGGGACAGGGTCTGTCCAGTTGGAGGGACTCATCAAAGGGAGCTCGGGTTTAACAAAGACTTTGGTTGACAGGGTGCATTTGCAAAGAATAATAAAACTCCATGTTATGTTTAGAGCACAGTACCTTCATTCTTCTTGGCCAGTGAGGAAAAAAATCCCCTGAACAAACTTACTTACAACTTGTGACTCGGCAGAGGTGTTCCCATCCACTACTGCTTGTCACCAAAGGCCTCTCTTGGATAAAAGTCTATACTGGTGTTTGACCAAGGAAAACAGAGAAGGGGCCTCAGAAGTCCTAATCATTCCTTCCTCTAAGCCTCCCTTCTGAGGCCCTCAAGAACGCTGAACTGACTGCCAAATGTAGAAAAAGTTGAAATTATTATGCAATGGAACATTGTTCAGGTACCGCTACCTATACGGAAGGTTAAGGAAAAGGAATGACAGAATAAAAGCAAACCAAAATGAAACTATGCCCCCTGCACCTGCAACTCAGTAATTAGAGTGCTTAGCCTTTAGACACATTTCCTGACAGAAGAGAAGAGGCACAGAATTTGGTACCTGACCTCCCTATGTATTTTGGGGGGGGGGCTGTAAGCCTTTGCATGAAACATTTAATTGTGACTGAGGGACACCTCGAGTTGTGCAGCAGAGAAACAAGAAGCTGTCAAGTGAATCTGAGATTTCACTGTTCCCATACGGGGCAGAAAACCAAGAAGTGCTCTGTCACCTTGACGCCCAGGGCCTGGAACCTCCTCATAAGGAAATATGCTGAGACTCATCTTCCAGAGAAGAGATGCTGTCTGCTCTGAGCATTGAAGGTGGCAGGGGAGCTGCTATTGCTGTGTAATAACACTTTCCATGCATGGTGGAAAGATCCAGCCTCTTTGAAGACTTTCCCATCTGAAGAGTCAATTGAACTACAGATCTTTCTGCCTGGGTGAAAACTTCCCAGTGTGAGACTATTAAACTAGGGGACTTCTGTTCTGCATCTTGTGCAAGAAAGAGTGTCTCCCACAATTTCTTGGAAGGAGTTGTTTCTTGTGAGGCTGTTTTAGGAACACTCCAACTGAGCATCTCAGAATATAACTCATATTAAATAGTGAATATTAAGTAAAGAAAGCATGCTAAGTAGAGGAAGGCCCAGTTTCTGAACCTAAATAGGGTTTAGACATGAGCTGCAGAGGCCTGTGAAGCCTGAGGGTGTTTTAGATTTGCACAAGTTTTATTTGCTTCCTCCTTCAACTCTCAAAGTATAGTTATGCCCTGTAACATCTTTTAACTTCCAGATGCCTTCTATTGAACCTTTGGTCTCACATTTGCTTCTGGCTTATTCTTTATTATCTACCCCTTGAATTCAGCTGAGACCCATATTCCTGACTGCCTGCTTAAAAGGAAGGTGAGCCTTCAACATTGGCTGCGCTGAAGCTCAGTCTGGCCTGATTTTCCCCCAAAAGGCACTGCGTTAGGCTATATGTGAGTAGGGATTTTCAGGATTGCAATTATGGCTGCAAGTGCCTAAGTCCTCCTTAAAGCCCCTAGTCAGCTGCTGTGAGGTTGAAATCAATGAACTAAAGCCAGGAGGTTCTGAAACAGATAAGAAAAGTGTGAGGTAAGGAGTTAAAATAAGTGCCTTATTCGTGGCTCATTTTCATAAGAAGGGTAGGCATTCATTCATGCTGAAAGCCTTTGTGCTGGGAATGTATGAAGTCTTTAATTAAAGTTGATTAAAATGGTAATTTTGAGCTCTGATAGTTTAGAATAACAATTTTTTTCTCTCTTCACTCCACATCTCAAAACCTTTAAACTACTTCAGTGGACTGCAACCTAAGTAATCCTGCTCCTATTTTTAGGGCTGTAAGCCCTGGCTTCAGCAGGGCTGTGGCAGTTTGAATAAGAAGATTTTGTAAGTGTGGAGGATTAGCCTTTGCAGCAGTTGTATGACAAAGCAATATAGTCACCAGTGATAACATGGGAGGAGGAAAGAATTTATAATTTATTGCATATTCATATGTGCCTTTTTTTTAACGCTGCATCCTGCCAAAACCTATCCAAAATAGGTTTTTTTTGATTACCTCAGAGCTTTCAGTTGCATGAATGTTTCACCTCAGAAACAGAATAGAGGAATACTGAATGCCAGCACTGTCCTGGAAATGAGAACACTAAGCATCACAGTTTGGGTCCTGTCTAATCCTCTGGTGTGGAGTTAACCTGCTGAGACCTAAAAGCTCCTCTCTTCCTGGGTACTGAGCTTTGTAATCATAAGGAAAGCAGCTAATTAAGTACACAGATGAAGGGATATTTTATTATTCTTAGATATCTGTACTAGCCTTACCCTTCCTCTGAAGTCCATGCTCCAGCTGGGAAAGTGAACTAGTGCCCTTAAATTTTATGACATCAGTCCTGCACTGGCAAGCCTGCAAGATGACAGAGGGGAGAAATTACAGAAACAGCAAGCCTGAAGAGGATGGCACAGGAGGTTAGGAGGCAAAACTTATCATCAAAGCAAAAAAAAAACCTCACAGAAAACCTCCCTCCTCATTCCCCCAAAATACAAAAACCCTCATCAAACCAAATAAAACTTCCTGAGCAGCCAAACTCAAAATTCTGTTACAGACCCCATAGGGTTTCAGGACTGACATAATAAAACAAGGTCAGAGATTTGTGGCTCTCTATTTTCACGGACTTTGGATAAATATTCCATTTTAATTGCAGATATTTTTAATGCAAAGAGACAATAACAGGGTATTCTTGGTTTCCTTCATTTAAGCATTGATCTGGTCCCACTTACGTCATCTTGAAGTTCACTCACTGTAGATTTTTCAAAGATCTTTATTGACACAGACATTCACAGACAAGACATTTCAGGCTCATACAAAAGTGTTTACGGCTCCTGTGGGGCTCATCTCTCTTCCTCTTTATGCCACCCTATGGCATGAAGCAGCCATCAATTCAGACCATAGGTATCCTGAGAAAATACCCTATTGCCCCCCTACTGCAAGCTGCTGAAATGCTTTTATGTCATTTGCCCTTCTTGTGATGCCTTAGGTCTTCTCACAAGAAGCTGTTGTGTTTGATGGGAAAATAGGGCAGTCTTAAAATCTGGAAGGCTTCTCTAAATTAAGGGAACTTCCAGTGGTCAGATGCAACAGGCAAGCAGAGATTTCTGGAAATGAAGTCCTAGGCGTCCTTCCTTTTCCGGGCCAATACTAGCTGCAGGATAGTAGGAAAGCACACAGAATGCCTGTGTTACCACATGCAGTTTTTATTTCTATGCGGATTTTAATGATTTTTTTTTTTTTTTCCTGCATGTAGATAATATAATATTCTGTCTTAATCCAGAAAAAAGATGGATACCTTTTTACATCTTTTTGGAGAAGAGATACTTCAGGTTTTTCAACACAATAAAACCAGCAAACTCAGGTGAACCTTTCTTCGTGAACCTAACTGTGATTTAGTATGAGCAATTATGATCTTTAAGCTATTTCATTAGTCTGGATTAGCAAAATTTTCATCCTCTGACCCATGATCAACATTGCAAAGGTATCTATCTTTGGTGCTAGTGAGCGATATGCGTAGTAGGATTTGCAAAGTACCTAAGGAATGTAGGCACCAAATTTCAATTGCTTCAGCAGAAATCCCAAGAGACATCCAGTAGATGACACAAATGTCTAAAAATGAGTTATGATGTTACCTAAGTTTCAGGTGTTAGCCCTACCATCCCCTCAAAAGGGTCCTGGGTATTAATGGAGGAATCTACAGTCTCTATAGACTTCATGGGAGACTCAGGTGCTTCTGTTTATTTTGCAGCAAGCAATCTGTGAATGCCTACATTTAACTCATTAAAGTTTTAAGAGAAATACCTGGGATAATGGTAAACCTTGTGGTTAAGGCCTCAGATTCAGACCTTTTTTTTTTTTCCCCTGCAAGTAGATTTGTCCAGCCTTTCTTTTAAAAGAAACAGAGTTTGCTGTCAGAATTGTACCCAACAGCAGTGTCCTTGTATTAGTTTGGTTAAACAGCCCAGACACTCAGAGCCTTCTTCAGGTTCAACTTCTTTTTCCCTAGATAATGCCCCAAGCATCAGCTTGCATGATGTTTGGGCAAGGCCAGACTTTAAGCTATAGTGAATTAAGTCATCTTGTATGTCCAAGTGCTGAATAACACAAATCAGAAAAAGACTATATAGAAGGAAATGGTTTTGAGTGCTGAAATAAGATATTCGTCTTTAAAAGCACATTTCTCATCCAGCTTCTGCTGTGAAGACTTTTCTGGAGTTTTTAGTCCATTAGCTAATAAGAGTGTGAGAAAGTCAGAATTACTGCCCAGGTTTCCCCAAAATCACTGCCCTCAATAGTCCCTGCTGGATATTCTTTTCTGTAAACAATGTCACCCAAGGTTTTTGCTATGCAATGCAGGAAAGATAGCTGGTCCCCAGGCTGCTCGTGCCATCAGGGTAGTGTATTGGATACGTGGATTGCACTCTGCTGGAGTTGCAGAGTCAGCAGAATTTAGGGCTATGTTTCCCATCTGTTCTGATACTGAAAAACATCTACTTCTGCTGCTTGCATTGTAGAGAAATGGATCCATTCATTACTTTGGAAGTGCACTGAATGCCTCTGCTGGAGTGGGATCTTCAGCAGATTTGGGCTAGCCATCAGTCTACACACGATAGGCAGTAGTCACATTTACCCAAAAGAGCTCTTAATTAGGAAGAATCCAATGAAGTTTAGACGCCTCAGAGTTTAAGACGAGGGGGGAAGGATGACGGCTCCTAATGTGGTATTAGAACTTTCAGTTCCGAAAGCTACTAAAGCCTTACTGGAGAGGCAGTTATCTGATTCTTTGAAGCCTTGTAAATTAGGTTGGTCTGCCCTTTAAACCCTAAATAAATAAGCGGAAGCTTTTTCTTTATTTCTCCTTTCACTAGCAGTACGCTGTAAGGTTCAATTTGTCCTCTGTGGAGCCCCAGCACTTCACTTACTGTCATGGCAGTCCAGACTGAGATGTTTGTTAACCTGAACATCAACATGACACTGGTAATTCAGGTGTAGGGCAATTCTAGTTTGGTTTAGTTCTCATAAAAAATAAAATCAAGGAGAAATATTGCAGGGAAATTTCACATGATATCACAGACCCTATTCTGGCATAGTTCCATGCCCTCCAGAATATCCTTCCATTAAACCGATTGCATGGTTTATATGCACTAGAAATTGAAAGGTGAAAGGCAATGTGGGTTTATCACTTAATCTTCAATAACAGTTTCTCTTTTTATTTTTTTTTTTTTTTTTTTTTTTTTTTTATGGGACCCTTTAGTCAAATCTCTTCAGAGATAATATAATTTCTTTCCTGGTTTTCCATTTAAGATTTGTTAGTGGAACAAGTATTCATTATAGATCACTTTGACCTGACATCTTCTTAACAATGTACACATCAACCATACTCTGAAATACATTCAGCTTGCTTTTGAATCTGTCATGAATTTGCTAATCTTCAGCTCACTCTCTCTGTAATTCAGATAAAACATAAGCCTAGAGGTTCTGCCTATTCTGAACAGTATCTCTCTATCTCTCTTTTTTATTACTTTTCCCTTGCAGCAGAGATTTGTTTCATGCACAATCATTTTAATTTGTTTATCAGGGTATGAGTGAGGCATTTTAAATAAGATAAACACTGAGCTGAACTTTCACCCAAACAGGAATTAAAATAATCTAAATGTTAAGAAAATAGTCTTTAGAAATACTAAATCCCTGGTTTGCAGAAATGTGGCAATTTATAAGTAAAATAAATGAGATATTTACAAACCATTTACATGACATACTCAGCTGATTTGTGGATTAGAATAAGCTTTTAATTTTCCAGGTTTCCCCATTACTGCTTATATTGGTTCTGTCTTTTTAACAAGGAGCATAAAAAAATATAATTTATATAAACCAGGTTCATTGGTTTTGCTACTCTTTTTCACAATACGTTTTATATTACTGAATCTTAGCTAGCTGCTTTTCTAAGTGAGGTAAGTCCCATGGGCACTGTATTTAGATCAAACTATGCATACATAGTATGCAGCTGACATTTTAGATGAAGTGCTAGGGGAAGCAGCTGATTTTGCTTCTAGCAAAGTCCATAGACACAGAATAAGTCCTGTAATTAGTATTTATTCATGAGTATTGTTGCTCACACATACCCTTATTTGGCAGATGTGCTAGGGACAGACAACACTGCTAAGAGATATGAATATGAAGGCAGCATAAATTTTGGGAAGAATTACAATTCCTGAACTGTCAGAAGAAGTAATAGTTTCATATCCTCAGGTTACTTATGCTGGACATAAAACTGAAGTGCCAAGGTTAATAGTTGCCATGGGTTCAGCAGTAACAGTCATTTTTCTCCTTCTTAGTAGTTGGTGCAGCACTGTGTTTTTGACTCGTGGCCTGTGAACAGTGCTGATAACACCAATGTTTTAGTTATGGCTTAGTACATTTTGGTCTGGCCAAGGACTTTTTGGAGCCTCGTGCTCTGCCAGGGAGGAGGGTAAGCCGCGAGGAAGCAGAGAGAGGACACCTGACCCAAACTGACCAAAGAGGTATTCCGTACCATAGCACGTCATGCCCAGGGTGGAGAAACGGAGAGCAGAGACCCAGAAGGGTGGTGGGGGGTGCACTGGCTTGGTCGGGCTGGGTATACGTGGTGAGCTG
>JAOEHY010012244.1:40150-63072 GCA_025447955.1 Psilopsiagon aurifrons
AGGAGCAGAGGGAAGAAAAAGGGGGAAGTGAGTGAACAAACTGCGTGGCTGATTTATGGCCTAAACCACGACAATAGTATATGTGCCTGCTCCTAGCAATATCTTCCTATTTGAAAATACAATCTTAATGAAAGCAAAAGTGGTTAGGTGGATTTGACAATTTCACTGAAACCTGGGAAAAGGGATGGAGAAAAGGGCTTTTATATATACATATTTATATATATAAATCGTACATTAAAAATATTGTATTTCCAGTCTGCAATATTTTTTTTTTTCATTCTGAAATGGCTTTTGAATTTTGAAAATCCATAGAATCAAAGAATCACAGAAAAATTCAAGTTTGAAGGAACTTAATCCACTCTCCTCTATTGGCTCAACATCAGACAAGATTAGAGTGTAAAAACTGTAAGGAAAAAAAACCCACAAGTGTGAGACAAAGTATTGTGATTAATCATAAGCCAAGGAAAAAGAATAAATGATATTTTCAAGACAATTTGAAATTGTCTGCTTTCTTTCTGGTAGGTTATGATCCAATATTGAAAATATGAGTTTCCCAAGGAGCAGAAACACTTTTATAACTCATTTATAACTTCAGATGACAGCATCACAATGTACCAAAGCCAACACAATAATTCGTGAATCAGATTCAGTAACTGAAATCCTCATGTGTCTAAATTAGAGCTGGTCAAAGGGCTACACTGTTGTAAATATTGTGGTTGATTTACTCAGAGTGAATATTGACTTTCCGTATATACAAGAATAAGTTTATATCCTAGAGGAATAGCAATCCAACCTGCATGCTAAGCTCATGCACAAATAATGTCATTTCAGCACTGAATGGAAAAGTTTTTTCTGAACAGTGGAGCTACCTGACCTCCCATCTTTGGATTCCTCTATGACTCTGTAGCCATATTTTAAGACACATCTGAAATTCCAGTTTCAGTTTTCCTGGTTCACCAAACATGCCAAGCCCCTTCATTCATCTGTTTCTCACAGTCCTGCCAAACTCCACCTATGTCCTGTATCAGCTTCTTGCAACAAACCAAACATTAAAAATGAGCCAAGGGTCAGCTCTTGTTCTGAAGCATGTAGAATGAAACCAAACAAGCCTTTCCATATCCCTCTTCCTCACCCACTTGATACTATAGGTTGAGAAAGGAATGTTGTCTTTAACAAGTCATCCTTCAGGTATAAAAGGGGCGGATCTTATTCAAGCACATAACACAATCCAGAATGCTTCTTTTTAGTGTTTTGACACTCTGACCAGACAAAATGCAGCAGGCAACTTTGTACTTTGTATTTTAATGGAAGTATGCAATGAATAAACAATTCCCTTTGCCAGCATGAAAAAAAGACAGGAAAGGCAAGAAAATCGAAGATAAACACATGTGTAAAGAGACAGAATAAAGAAGAATTATAGTAAAGAAAGTAATAACAGTGAAAGTGAATGGAGAAATACAGAAAAAATTAAATGGGAGTAGAAGGAAATTAGAAAACTCAAAGATGAAAAATGCAGTGAGGCAGCAAAAGGGAGAATCAAAAATAAAATAGAGAAGAAAAGGAAAACAAATAAAAATGAATTGAAGAGATCTCTGGGCAGTAACAGTGCATAGAAATAAACAAAGTATAACATCTAGGGAGAGAAGGAAGCAATCCAAGAATAAAAATATGAATGTAAATTGAATGCATGGGTTTGGAAGATGGCAGCAGTAAACAAATTCTGTAACGTAAATTAATAAGTGGGAGAGAAGGATGCAAGCAACAGATGAGTGCATGTATACCTTGGGACACCAGGTCAGAAGGCAAATGTACTGATCTCGGAGGACTGGCAGGGAAATTTAAGCAGCTGAAAACTCCAGGACTAGGATAGCAGGAAAACGGTGTTTTCAACAGAAGAAGGGGTTACCAGGCGGAAGGAAGGGAATCAGATCTGTGCAGAGGAGGATCTGGGGACTTTTTTTGCTAGATGTTTATCTTTCTCCTTAAATACCCACAGTAATCTCTTAGGTGGGTCCTATTACTGTACTATTTATTTGAGTACCTCACAATTTTAAATACAATTAACTTTTGAACACTTCTGTAACATAGAGAATAATTATGATGCCCCAAGAGGACATCTTGAACACTTTGTTCAAGTAAATAGAAACAACTTGTTCAAGATCACTCAGAAACACTGTAGCTGATCAGGAAGCTCACACAGATTCGTCGGAATCTTGCATCATAGACCACTGTTTTTTTCATGATTCCTCATGCTTGCTCCCCTTATTCCTTTAACCCTCAAGAAAGGTTTGTACTGACTTTACCTAGCTGCTGGTTTAGTCTTGCATCCTTTGCCCCTGCTCTTCCATTTATAGATGCCACGTTGATGCTTCTTACCTTAGCAAAAGTGTCAGCCAGAGTTTAGGAAAAGCATCTGGAAGCTGTGCAGAGGTGGTCAATGAGGAAAGCTAGGCTAATATGCAGCCAGGGTGTTGTATAACTGTGTCAGGCACTAGTAGGGAACCAGAAGTGAATGTGGATGAACAGTATGTGTCAAAAATGCTTTGTTTATAAATAAGAAGAAATTGAATGCCCCAAGGCTGCATTGGCACTGACTTGCTGCTGCAGCAGGATTGCTCATACCCTTCCAGAAAGTGAACATGGAAGCTTTGCAGTGCTTAAGAGTGCTATAGTCTGCATGTTAGCATGCAGAGTTAAAAGACATGGCTTTTCTCTCCACATCGTGAGCCACGACACCTGTAAAACAGGTACAGACACTTGCTGTGGTAGTAGGAAGCAAAGTACGTATCTACAGAAAATCAAAGCATTGATTTTCCTGAGGCATAACCTGTATTTATGTGAGTTGCCTTGGACAGCAAAGCCTCCACTCTGTCTGCATGCTGTTCACCCAGCTATGTCACAAGAACAGCAAGTCAAGGACTGCTTTTCCCAGCCAGTTCTCATAGGTCACCACTGAACTTGCCACAAGCTGCTTATCCCCTGCCTGCCTACCAACTGGCTGCCTCAGCCAGAGAGACTCACTTTCTGCTTGAAACACAGCCTACAGAGCACAATGTGTGCTGCAACAAACCTGGTCAGTCACTCAGCTCATATTTTTAGGCAGCTCTAAGGCAAAGGCCACATGGTACATAGTAGCATCTCTAGTGTTTTGTGTCTGCATTAATATCTTACAAAGGCACTGGTGTCCACAGCAGCTCCAGCAGCAACCATGGATGTGTGGCTTTTGGCAGACTATTGGTACCCTGCCAGGCATCATGAGGGTAGTAAGCGTCAGCCTGCAAAGGGTCCTGTAGCTATACCGTATTTCCTCTTATCACAGTCATAGTCCTGGAAAATTGCTTCTATGAATCCTTCTGTCATAAGTTCGCCTTTATCCAAATATATGCAGCTCAATTTGTAGTCTTCAGCTGGGTTCCACAGACCCACACGATGTTGAGAGGTAACAGATGGAGTAGACTGAACCAGCTCCCCAAGAAAGGGTCTGCCATTCCAGCAGAGAACTGTTAGATATTTTGCAGCTCCCAGACTGCAGATTTAGGTGACAATTTCCATCTTCAGGAGAGCATTAGTACACATGGATTTCAAAATCAGAGTTAGCACTAGGTTCACTTTTTACGGCATGGTTCATGAAGCTTTAGTCTGATTGACACACTATTTTCTGAGAAACTCTAATCCCAACTTTCGGTCAAAGACCAGCAGAGTTTATTGAATAAGTATATGCATGTATGTATGCATATATACCCATAATAATAAAACCATAAAATGGTTAGGGTTGGAAAGGACCTTAAAAACACCTAGTTCCAAATCACCTGCCATTGGCAGGGACACCTCACACTAGACCACGCAGCCCAAGGCTCTGTCCAGCCTGGCCTTGGACACTGCCAGGGATGGGGCATTTACCACTTCTTTGGGCAGCCTGTTCTAGTGACTCACCAGCCTTACAGTAAAGGGTGGTAAGACACTAATCTTGGGTTGAAAATTCTTGAAAAATTACCCCCAATGCAATGATGACGTACTGATATCTTATCCCCAATAAAACCAGAATAAAATAGTCCATCAATTTCACAGCAATGAAAGACTTGCCTTTTACTCAATGACAATTTTGTCTTACCAGTTACTGGTATGGGAAGCCTAGCTGCAGTACACATTACTTTGCTGCACTGTTCTTAAGGTATGTAAAAGTATTAGCTTGTAGAGTTTCCTCAAATCTGGGAAGAGCAGAAAAGGAGCAATGGAATTGTCTTTAACCCTATTAAAAGCTAAGGAAAAGAGTATGAAATTGTTTTAATTAAACCAAATCATTTATCAACTTATGCCCTAAACAAGGCCATTTTAGCAAATTCTGTCAAATGAAACCCAAGTAGGATGAAGTGCCAAGTATTTTACTGCCAACTCTGTAAATGCTGGTGACATTATCCTCTTATTTTGCCAGTGTAATAGAGGATCAATTGTAAGATGCTACAGAGGCACAACTACATAATTATAAATTATCGTTTCTGTATTAACTACATTGAAAAAAAAAAATTGGTAAAACCCTTCCTAGTTTCAAATGTGAAGTTAAGCCTGCATGAGGCTGATAAATGTCCTGAAGATCCATTGCTGTTGGCATGATTACCCATACAGTTATCACTGTTGGTTACATTAAGTACAGTGTTGTTACATCTGGGAAAAAGTAAGGCAAAATATTGTAGAATATAGTAATATGAAATGCTGTAGCACAGTTTACAGTAGTGTTCAAAGACATAGTTGTTCAGGAAGGTGGAACTGTACACTATGCAGATAATATGAAAAAAATCTTGACTGTAAGAACCTGAAAACAAAAACCCAAATCCTCCAAAACTGGAGTAATGCTCTGATCCTAGGATTGATTGTTGAACGTAACAGTCCACATGATCTAAACATACGTATATTTGCAGATGTGAGCCTACTATAACCTATATGTAAGTATATGTAACAGGCTTTACTTCACCTGCTAAAAACCAAAGGGAGTGCCTTTTCATACATAAACTACCATTTTTTTTGTTAAACTGAAGAAAGCTGTTTGAAAAGAAAAATCCTCAGATTCCTTGAGAACAACGAAAAAGAAATTGCACCCTCTTAGTAAGTTCTCCTGCAAAAAATGAGACTGGGGCTCTGTCTTGGGTGCAGCAGTAGCAGTCATTTTTCTCCCTCTTAGTAGCTGGTGCCGTGCTGTGGTTTTGACTTTCAGCCTGGGAACAGCGCTGATAACACCGATGTTTTTAGTTGCTGCTCAGTAATGCCTTGACCAAGGACTTTCTGAGCCTCATGCTCTGCCAGGGAGAAGGGGAAGCCGGGAGGAAGCAGAGACAGGACACCTGACCCAAACTAACCAAAGAGGTATTCCATACCACAGCACGTCATGCCCACTATATAAACTGGAGGAAGTTACCCGGAAGGGCTAGATCACTGCTCGGGTTGGGCTGGGTATCGGTTGCCGTGTGGTGAGCGGTTGTATTCTCTTCCCTTGTTATTTCCATTATCATTATTATTATTGGTGGTAGCAGAAGTGGTTTGTGTTATACCTCAGTTACTGGACTGTTCTTATCTCAGCTGTGGGAGTTACATTATTTCTGTTCTCCTCCCCATCCCTCCAGGAGTGGGGGGAGGAAAGGGCTGGAGTGAGAGAGAGGCTGCACGGCTGACTGAGCTTAAACCATGATAGTAATGGTAGTGCAGCAGGGGGAACTGATATTATTCAGCAAGGTAATAGTTGTCTGGTTGCCTTTTTGTCAAGATAAGGCTTGCTTTTGTGCAGAAAGGGAAATTCAGACAAACCCACAAGTGACCATGGCTTTGTGATTCTTATTGTTATGTTTGGGGTGAAAAGACATTTGTGATCTAACCTCTGGAGGGATATACCAATGTCCTTGTAAATATTAGGTTATCCATTGATTTACAGCTTTACTTGTCCTGCAGTTTTCTGGACAAAGAAAGTTAAATCGGTATCCTTTCTTTTGAAAATGTACTTTGTATGTACCTTTCATTTCACAGCATTTCAATAAAAGAAATAAGGCTCGATGACTTGAGGCAATATGCTATTTACAGATAGGGTTTTTTTTAATTATCTTCCTCCTGTAAAGCTTACTGTCAGACTACATCTTCTCTACACTCAGACAGATCAGTAGTGGCTGAAACAGAAAAAAATGGTTTGAGATTTTTCATAAACCCTTGGCTTTTTTAAAGCTTCACACAGCAAATGGAGAACATGAGATTACAACTAAAAGGTTTTGCTATGGAAGGCTGTCATGGAATCATAACAAGTTTATCGGTGTTTGGAAACTAGTGTTTTCCACTGATGACAATGTCTGTTTGTCTGGATTTCTCAGCTGAGCAGTCTCCATGGTTATTTTTCCACCATAGCTAGTAGAGGATGATAGCACTGTCTAAGCTACATGTCTCAGTGAAGCCTGATTGCCTTTTCAGGGCTGGCTAGTTTTGCTTTCTTAACATCTGGAGGGAGTGTTATGTGATTCCGACTTCCTCATAAATCAGATTTATTGCAATATGCACGTAGCAATTTGTATTTATGTACCAAAGTCTAGATTTTAGGATATTGCACAAAATCCCAGGCTGCATCACTAAACAGTTACACTATAATATTTATTAGCTGGTTTTCTACTGACAGCAATTTTATCATACATTCATAAGGAGGAGTTGTACTTCTGGCATTTATATATATTTGTTATAATAATTGCAGAATGTTCCTGAAGGAGTATTAAACTTGCATGTTTCCACAATCTGTTTATGTAATGCTTATTATATGCACAGCATATATCTGATTTTCAAGGAAATTGCAACAAAATGTGCAAATTGTAATCTCTTTAAGGCAAGGATTTTTTATTCCAAATTCATTGCCAGCAGTCCGCAATGAAAAAAAAACAGAGTAAGATATGTATAGCGTGTTGCCACAAGATGCATCAGATGTGATCACTGCTACAAGTCTTTCCCCAAAGGTATTTCTTCTTAGGCTGTCCTGAAGAAACAAAGCCTTTTGAATAAGCGTCACAATTTTCTCTGCAGGGTCAGGAGATATGCAAATTAAAGGTTGCCAAAAATATCCCACAGGCACACACAAGCTAAAGACCTTGTACTTGTCTTTAAACAGAGAAAGAATCCCAAGTCTAGCAAATAGAGTAGAGACATGTCAAGTGATGAAATTAAATGTGAATGTAAAAGCTTTTCTCTGCTAAAAAAGAACACAGCCTTTAGATTAATATTATCAAACCCTACTATGTCACATTGCTACAATCAGCATCTCTCTGGGAAACAAGAATACATTAGTTCAGGTCAATATCTGCACTCCCATCAGACAAAATTACCTAACTGTCTTTGTTTGGTAATGATAATGACATTGTTAGCCTCCAGGGAGTTGACGTCACACAACTAAACAACTCTGGAAGAGCAATGCATATAAGTGAACCAGCAAAGACCTCCACAGGCATGGACTTATTCAGCTGACAGATGCTGTGCCAACACTGTAGTGCAAAAATCCAAATATGCCCCAAGCTGCACTTGATAAGCAAATTGCGAAAGAGCATTTTAGGCATAGAAACAGTTGTAAGTGACCCACTGGAAAAGAAACATTTAAAGAATGGGAAGGCATCTGAATCAAATCTACTATGCTCAACTCATGCTCAGATGTTGCATTTGTGATGGTTAATACTCTCTTCCACAGTAAAAAAATGAAATCTTTTGCCTCTTCTCTTTCGCTGTTGGTTTCTATCTACTTATCTGTATGGACCTGCTAGGTACCTGAGTACACTCAGGTCATCCAAATACGTCTGGGAAAAGGTAACTAAATATCAAAGCCTGCGAATAAGATTGGCATTAAAGTAAAGGTGGCACATGAAAACTTTTGCCACTAAATGAAGAATGGCTGAGCACTGTTTGCACACTATTTTATAATAAAGGGACAGTCAGTTTATCAGAGTGATTATGGGGGCTAGGGTAGGAGTATATTTTTGATATTTGTTCAAGGGTTTGCAAAAAGCTAATTCTCTCTGTATGTTGCATTTATTTAATTAAAAGAGAAGCTCAGTCAATATTGCTGTAGCAAAGCCAAGGCATGTCTGAACTCATTAAAGTAAGGTTTGTATGCTGACACTGATGAAAGACCTGCTGCTGGTGCTGCTGCAAGTCCATTTAGTTTTTATTTGACATCGAATTACTTTGCCTGTACTGCCAGAGCTTGTATATGAAGTTATAGTACCATGAAAAAAGAGCGTATCTGACAAGGAGTCAGGGCTTTCTTAGATGATAGTTGGACGTTGCCTCATTTGCCTGGCATGTGATGTAACAGGTTTGGGCAATCTTCTATTTGTTCTCTTTCTGGCACTTCTCAAAATGGTGGCTGAGCTCTTTCCTTGGTTTCCTCCAAATAGCTGCATGTGGGAAGAAATACCTGCAATACAGCTTCTCCTACCTGCAATCTACCTCACATATGTTTGAGATGGGAAAAAGAAATGGGGCAGTAGCAGGCATCTGAACTCAACACTTGTGAAGGGAAGTAGGTCTACTAGAGCTAGAGGTAAATCTTCTGCTGCCAACGGCTTTCAGCCCACTGGGCTGCCAGGAAAATCTGCTACTAGTGGATGTAGCTTACCTAATGTCACAGCTGTGTAGACAGGCTTTTGTAGGCCCCTCAAAAAGGCTGACTTAGCCCAGTTGGACACATGTCATCAGACTGCCTCTATAGCCAGAGCATAGGCAGCTGAGCGCGCAGACCATTATGGGATCCTGTTTCTCCCTAGTAACTGCAGAGGTAATTAGCCTCACTAGGCTAAAGTTAGCTTTCATGAAAACTCTTTTAGCTGGACTTCTATCAAAATGACTGCTTCAGGGTTGGGCAGATTATATTCTCAGAGCCGCATTTTGACATACTGTTTTGCTTTATTTCTTTCTTCACAGTTCTGCTTAAGCACTGCCCAGAATTTTTAGAAGCTTCAGATCCAATCTGTTTCATCCATCTTCAGATCCTCTCCGAGTTATTTTGTGATTCTGAGTTTTATCCATAGAGGGCGTTAAGCACTGCTGTGCTTTGGCAGGAGTGCATGACCAAACCCAAGTTCTTTTATTCATTATACTTAAGATGAAATATTTGAAGATTTTTTTTCTTTTTCAAATAAACTACTTCAGACTCTATACATCTGTATGCATTGACCTGGAAAGACTGAGAGATCGCATTTTGAGTTTTGTGCTTTTATGAATCTCATAGATACATATGCCTAGTAGGTTGAGATCTATTCTTGCAGTGGTGTTCCGTGACTTAAGGTCCTTGCCTTCTCCTCAGCATTACTTCCATATCATTACTCCATTTGACCCTAGGAAAATAAGATTTATAGCCCCTCATCAGGAAGCTGCTGAGCCCTTCTTACTTTAATGACAAAAATCTGTAACAGCTTCACACTGTGTGCCCAATCTGGAAAAGCCCAAATCCTGCTGCAGGCACTAAGCCCCTATATCATCCAAATGCCAAAACGAAACCTTTACTGAAAGGGGCATTAGCAACACAATGCTGCATCCAGTATCAGAACCTTCTATGGTCTCAGCTCTTTCTTGCTTGCCAGCTTTTTCAGCAGAGGGCACATTTGAACTAGAGAGGAATCAATCCTCCTTATTTAAACTTGGAAAATTTGCTTCTACAAGGTAAAGTGTCTTCCAGACAAGCCTGACCTGCTTACTCTTATGCCCTTCTTTTGAGCTCCACTTGGGCACATCTACTATCATCAAAACAAAGGTTGCTAGGGCAGCTCCAAAATTGTTCTCTTGGCAGTAAAGCTGCTCTGCCCTGTGAGGTTGCTCCTACGCCTTGTGGATAGCGGACCACTTGGAGTAAGATGAGAAGAGATGCTCACAGTGTGACACCCTCTCAGCCTTTATTACAAACACCTTGTATGGGCACCATAAGCATGATTATCCTGTCATTTTTGCCTAAGCAAGCTTTTTCCTTCAACCCTTGACAGAGTTTTTGTCTTGGTTTGCCTTGAACACCAGCTCCCAGGGTCTTTTTCTCAGAGGCTTGTCTCCTTTCAGATCCTGACAGAATTTCTTTTTCTTATTCCACCTGGAGGAGATTCAGCAAAAAACTAGATTTGTCAAATGGAAAACAGAGGCCATTCTTAATGACATTTTTAACTTGGAAGAAATCCAGCTAGACAATCTACCCATCTACCCCAGAGATTCTGTTTACCCCAATACAAGGGTACGGCAAACATAGTAAGCAATTTATGTTATTTAGCCAAAAATTACGTTTTGAGGAAAAGAGTATAAAATTAGCATGTTGAAAGATTGACTGTGTAATGTTCTCTGCACTAGTGAATGGCAAACATACATATACAAATAAAGATACAGTGGGCATAGTGTGTTGCAGGTCCTGAGCGTAGATTGCCAGTAAGAACACTAGATAAGCACACAGATTAAGAATTGATAGGGCTCATAAATATATTCTGCTGGTCAAACAATATTAACTGTAATTCATTCTGTAAACAGAGTTTGCATGACACATGTGTCTGTTTATATGTGGGGGTGTTAAAAGTCTTCTAGTTAAATGGACAGGAAAGCATTTCATATTTGGTAGTAAATTAAGAAAAGTCTTGTTTTGATTTTGCAAGTACTCATCCAAAAGGATTATTAGGAAATTTAGGTCCTTATTAGTTTCTAACTGCATTTACATCACAAATTTATTCCTACATGAAGTCCATGTGGTTCTTCATTATTTTTGAGTGTTAAATGCTGTTTTGGCTTTTTTTTTTTTTTTTTGTCCACTTCATATACTATTTTTAGAATTAAGAAAAGTAGCTCTATGTTTTTAAAAAACTGTATTCTTATGAATTAACCAAGTTTTCTTATTTAGAGATTCTGCTCACAGTTCATTCAGCAAATATTTGTGCAATCTCGCAATGAAAGTACATTTCAATATTTAACGGAACACCATTTCGGAATGATAATTTGAACGGCTTACCTGCAGGAGTGCTAACCTACAGTAGCAAACACAATTATGCCAAATGCATTCATTACAACCAGTCTTGAGAGAATTTCAGTTAAAAAAAAAAAAAAGAAAAACAACAAAACCAAAACCCAAAACTTTAAACAAGCAATCTGCTTGTTGTTTATCTACATATGGGTACACATGCCTAACATTCCCACTGACAAGCATTTATCTTTTCCTCACTGATTCTTCTCTGGTGCTTTTTGTTGATTATCATTGGTTTTGTTATAATTTTGCCATTTGTATCCCAAATTTAATAAGTGATTTATAACCAGAAGCACGACGTCTGGCCTAAATAATTTGCATGATGAAAGCAGTGTTGGGCTAATATGCCATAGGATACTGAAGCACTTCACTGATTTCTACACTAAAATTCAAAAGGATTAATTGTGTAACAATTCCTTATGTCACTAGACTGCTGAGGCAGGTGTTGTTTGAAAATTCCAGCAAAAGAGCTGGTTTCCTGTAATATGAGATTGTCAGCATGGGAAAATTACAATGCCTGGAATATTTCTGCAACGTATGTCAGCTTCTTTATTTCCATGGAATAGACAAGAAAGTGAAGAACCCATAGCAGACTGTACTGTACTATTTGGGGAACAGAGAGGAGAAAGTGCTTGCAAATGCTTCTGAAGAGTTTGGTATAGAGTTGATTTGATATGTAATCAAATCCAAATACAATGCTATCTTGATGCAGTTCTGGAAGCTAATAAGATCACTTATTTAAGTTAAAGTCAGAAAGCTGATGGTAAGAGGGAAGGAAGACATGCTTTCATGAAATATCTCTTTTTTGGTATCTTTCCATAAATATATATGTATGTACTATGCACATTTATATACTCAAGTGGGCAAATTCCATAGCTGATTTCTATTGTCTTTGCTACAAAGACACACACAGTAGAATGAATCTATTAACTGAAAATGCGTTAGATATTTGCCAGCATCAGATGCCTAAAACTCAGAAGAAGTAACAGAAAGAAAAACATCCTTTCCAGGTTGATCTCCTGTGCTGATCACTGTGGTATCTCAGTATATTTATAAAAACACTGGTTGCGGTGTCTGCTCTCTCTCAAACACGTGGCTCTTTTTCCCTCTCCTCTCTTCTCTCCCCATGCAAGAGTTAGGAGATGGAACTGGATTCATTTCTAAATGTTACTACTCTACAATAAGCAATGCAGTTTTCTTAGTGAATCATATCAAGAAAAGGCATCTTTTGAACGTACAGTAGCTTAGTTCTTATGAGAACAGGCCCCGTAGTCTTTCAGGGACATATAAGGAAGCATGAAATTAGGAAAATATTAGCTTTTAAGAAAAGTTTCATTGCTGAGGCACTGAGAATGGCACCAATCTGTCACACCTTTAAAAAGCCCTCTATGTCACACCTTTAAAAACCAAATGAGACCAGTAAGTGTATAAAGTTACACAGCAGACAAGTAAATTACAGTGACTTCAGGATCTGGGCATCATTACTCAGTGCCATTAGAGGTAGATTTGTAGAGCCATAATGCCATGGCAGCATTAGAGTACGCTCCGCTAAGAAAACAAACTGGGAAGACCCAGAATGCCTCCTTAACCCAATATTAGCCAAGCAGGTTTCTCTCTGAAGCATAGCAAGCTGAAGTGCATCATTTCCAGTGTCCCAGATGGTTCTTGTACAATCCTTATAACTCCTTTCAGGCTCCTATTCCCTTCCTGCTTTTCCTTCCAAAATGCCACTGACTATGAATAATTTAATTTGCCTGCCAGAGTTCTCCATCACTTTCTGCAGCCTTAAGAGAGTAACTCTCTAACACTGTATTTCAATGTCTTCTGGCAGAATATTTTCCATCTGCTTTTTAGATGTGTGAGTGTGGGATGGGCAGAGGAGGCTGGGATGGTGGGGGTGGTGTCAAGGAAGGATGCCAAGACATACTGCTCTTGCTGAAATGGTCTACTACTTCCTTTCTGCTTCCACAGGGCTTGGTACACTGCTCTCACTTCCCTTCAGTGTGGCTGCTGTTCTTCACTTCTCCCTTAAGGATAAAAAGCAGAGTGAAAGAAAGTCAGCACTTACAGATAACTTTCAGAATGTGTTGGGATTGGAAAATTCCATGAAATAAAGCTTTTATCCCTTTATTCTAGGCTTTTTTGTCCTGGCTACCAATGGAGCTTGCATTAAAGGTATTTGAAGTATGAGAACTGATCTGAGTGAACAAAGGGAGCTGAGCAAGAATGTGGGTGCCCAGAAGGAAAGGAAGCTAGACTTCATCCCTGTCAGAAACTGCTCCAGACATTGTTCTGTAAACTGGGAAAACAAGGAGTCTGCTTGTTATCACAAAAGGAAAATAGCATAAAAAGGTAGCTGTTTTGCAATTAATAGGAATAACACAAGTTTATTTGCCATGTGGGTTTTAGGGATTCACGTTTATAGTGAAGGTATACCTACTACAAGCAGTTTTCCTTTATTTGGGTTGGGAGGAGCTGGTAAATCTTAAGCCTTCCCTACCTGTAAACATGTTTTTGGAGTCATTTTCTGGGACATTACATAAACAATGGGAAGTTGTAAGAGACATTTTAAGCAGCCTCTAGGATTGCACTGCAGTGCAGTTATGCAATAAGAAGCAGCAACTTGGTTTAGCTTGTGAAAGTCAAGAAACATGGCAGCAGGCATTATACTTAGAGTGGAACATATTAATGATAGATTAAATAATACAGTATCCAGTTCTCCTAAAAGACTAGTCAGGCAGTTTGATGCCTGTGGCTATGCCTGATGTGGCACACCCTATCACATTCAATCATGAATTCAATCAGTTTGGCTGCCCCTTAGTGTAGGGCTCTTATGTAAATGGAGACCTCTTGGTAATCCCACACACCTTTTCCACAAGCCAAGGAACTGAATTCATTCTGTGGAGCTATACTAGATCATGGAAAGAAAATAAAAAACCTGGTGCAGATCTGCTGTTGCTGACGCACAGTGTGGAAAATGGCTGCTTATTGCTCCATTTTGTTTGAGATCTTGTGCATTTATATCTTCTGAGTTGTGCTAAATACAGTGGCATTTCATCCGAGCTTTATCGCTTCTGAATGGGTAATTGATTATTAAATACGGTAGTGTTTTGTCCAGATTACGTATTTTCTTTAGCAGATAAGAGCTTTAGCATATCTGTGTGACTGACAGGGGATTAGATGAGAATTATCCATTCTTGAAAGTTGAAATGAAAAATTATCATACTGAGATGTTCATGGGATAAAGACATGACTTTTTCTTTCTAAGCATTATTAAAGCTGAATTAGCATATTTTGCTATCGCAAAGTGGAAAATTTAGTTGCTTTCTATTTGTTAATGTTCTATTGTGGATATTTTAACACTTTTTTCTCAATAGATTTAACTCAGTTTGACAAGTGAAAATCCACATGAAGCTGAGTAATTAATTTATACTTAGTCAAAGTTAAGAAAAAATTTGAATGGCAATTCAGAACAACTTCATGCAATGCTCAAGTTCGATCATTGCTTCATGTACCTTATAGTGTGTACAAGACAAAGGCTGAAATCTACAGCTTTGTTCTGTTTTGCATTAAGTTGTCGGATTCTTTTCTTTTTTTTTTTTTTCCTTTTTTCTATTTTTTGAGCATATGCCACCAAGCATGCTAATAAACCAATCAAAGAATCAGCTGTGCTAACAGTTAATGAGAATTCAAAGAGATTTATTTAGCCTAGCATCATCATTTCAGTGAAGATTCAAAGAGGATTAATTTGATTTATGTCAAAATGGAGGAATCTTTATATAATCTGCAGTCAAACTTTCATGAATATATTTATGCAGACTTGCACAGTTCTTCAAATTCATATGTAAAAGGCTACGGGAGAAGAATACTATTTATTTATATGTAAATTATTCTTTTTTGTGCAGAAAAGTCTATTTCAGGTTTCAAATGTGTTTATATCTTCTCTTTGCAATGCTTGGGAACTTACAGGATAAAATTTGGAGCTGCTGAAATCAGTAAGTTTTATATGTGATTTTAATGGACTCCAGAATTCCTCTACAAAAGCCTGATGGGTAAACACAGATAAGAAAGAACTGTACAACATAATTCTTAAAGGCATTCTTCTATACCTCAAAGCAATGTTCTCTGGAATACTTATCAGACATACAGAATACACATTAGTGTGCTACCAACATTTCATCTGATCCCTTTCGGAAAAGCTGCATGAGTCACATCTTTCTCATACCCAAGCAAAAAACTCGTGCTAATAACGTCACTACAATGCACCAAAACCTCACGTACAACTATATCAAATATGGAAAAGACAGCTCATTTCAGCACCAGCAGGATTGGTAAGCACATCACTGTTCTCCAAACCCCGTATCATTACCATTTCCAGGAACTCTGCATGGCATCCTGAAGTGGCTTTTCATACACCATGTCCGTGGCCCTTTATGCACTAGTGCTTTCACACAATGACCCTATATCATGCATGATGATCTTGTGAGTCACAGACGGCTTTAATACAAAAAGCCTTGTGTTGAGACATTTTCCTCACATATTGAAGTCCAAATTACTCATGAGTAACTGTACTTCTGTTAGACGACTTGTGCTATCTAAACTCCAAGTTCACAAGATTATTCATGCATGGCCAGAAAAGAAAGAAACTATAGCATGCAGTATCAAATGACCTGACCAGCTCTTACAATGTCCTTCTTTATTTTTATTTATTATTTTTTTAATTTGCTGTCTAGTAGGGCTTTTTAAGCAATAAGAAGTACTTCTGATGCTCATGAATGCAATACTTTGTCTGGCCTGCTCTTTCCAAGGCTTTTTAGGTGGGATTATTATTGGCAGTGGAAGTTACTCCAGGAACTACAGGAACAAAAAGTATTTTACTTAATCCGAGTGGCTGTTGTTAACTGTTCTTAATATTCAGAATAAGAAAAAAATCCAGCTGATATGTGTTTAGGATTATAGTGTGAGGAAAATATTACATATAATCTTGTTCTACACTAAGATGTTGCCTTCCTTCTAATTTCACAACACACTCTCTTTCACTTTAGTAGTCTTTCATGTTCAGTATGGGCATCTGCTAAAAAGTTTTATCCCGGAAAGGACTCTCATGCTTGCTGGCTGTGGCCAATGTTCTCTGTCAGATATCATGTTCAGCACATTTTAATAATGTCATGCTTCAGTAATAAGGACTGTACGAATCATTGCTTAGAAAAAGTAAGGTCGGGAAAATCCTTTTTATAGTCATCTTAATTTTAAATAGTCACATATATTTACTTGCTATACTAACAGAATACTAAATGCAGAGAGATGCAGCATTTTTGTCCAGGGAATCCTGAAAACTAGTAAGCATAGGGAAAGAATACAAGGCTGATCTAGTGCAGCTCCAATGGGCATCAAGAGACATTCTGTGACTCTCGTTGCAGTTAGAGTCTGTGGAGCTCTGACCACTTCAAAATCTAATACGAAATTTCTGGGGAAAAAAAATAAAAATTAGAGGCTTGTTTGACAAAAGTAATAAAATTTAATCCTCCCTGCCAAAACTTAATACGAAAAACCGTGATGGAAGATGCAGTAAATCCAGCAGGATGGAAGAAAGATGGCTTCCCATGAATTTGTATTCTCTGATCTTCATCTCTTATTCACCCGCTTTTGTATTCCTACCCTCTGTATTCTGTGTACCACAACTTCCTTAGGTCTTTTTCCACATCTGTAAACCTCTTTTCTGGTACTTTCCCTCCTTCCGTGTCTAAGGGCTCCTGAACTAGTGTTTTGCAACTGATCATCCTCGGGTCACTAGTAGTCCACATACATCCAGACAGCTGCTAATAAGAAACCCAGAAAAAAATCCTAGATATCCTTTCATATACAAGTAAATATTAATGCAAAATTGGGGAAATAAAAAGTTAATTGAAACTCAGAGCTGGCAAAAGTTTTAGTTTAAATGCAAAGAAGTAAAAAAACACTTTTTGGCTGTTCTGCGGGAGAAGAAAATATTTTTTTTTTCTGACATGGCTAAGCAGCTCTTGAAATAAAACCAGCTAATAAATACTATCCTAACCATAACAATTTTTTGACATGTCCTTTACATGTCATATTGGGCCAGAACACAACTTGCTGTGGCAGGTTTAGACCTAGCCATGAACTGTCTGACTTACCTAGTAATGAAAAATTGACGGGTGCTTCAGCAGGGCAAGTTGATCCCTAAGCCTCGCTGGTACTGATCTGGGTCCCTCTGTCATTTCTAGCCACCAGCCTTTACAAAAAATACAGGAACATGATATCTTTGAGACCTCTACTTTTTGTCATATCCTGTTGTAACTGGCTAACTAATTAGGCAGTTATAAGGAGGTATTGATAGATGAATTCAAAGCCCTTATTTACTAAAAAAAATCTCAGCTGAAAATAGAAGGATTATAACAATGTTCTAAGTGACAGTTTCATCGTGATCTTCATTAAAGTGTCACTTTGGTGCATAGCATGTTCAAACTAAGCAATTGGGTCCCTTCAATGTCATTTAAAAAGAAAGAAGTGCATTTAATTTCAATGAAACAGGAAAACTTAGCATCTGCACAGAGTAGTTAATAATGAGTTGGTCTAAACAGTGTTATAGCAGACTGAAAGTTCTGTGTTCAGTCAGTTGTGCTATGATAACTCTGTTATGTAAAGTCAGGTCATGTGAATGTAATTCATTTAATGAGATGGGTTATGAAATCAGCTCTCAACAAAAATCCATTACATTTCCCATTCTTGCCTTGACAGGGGATAAAAACTTCATAGTGCCCTGTATTATCTTAGCTCTAAACATGCAGTGATATTATATTCCCTGATAGAAAAATGAATTTACTTTTCCTTGACCCAAAACATAATTCTAAACAGCAGCCACCTATACTTTCTTATGCTGTAACGTGTATATACTACAAATATAGCTAAGTTAATTTTAAGCTATGCAACCTGCAACCATTGGCATGGCAGCAGTATGGGCCTCAGCATAAACTAACCTCTCAGTTATTTACTTTGCTTTTTCAGATTTTAACCTCTCATTGAATTTAACATTTCTCTGTCACTTGTACCTTAATCAGCTAACATAATGCTAACTCAAGATAGTTCCTGTTCCATGCAATGCAACAGCATTTTAATCAATAAAATAAAGGAGGGAAAAGCCCCAAAAGTTCGTGCCTTATCCCACTGCAGAACAGTTAAATGTGGAAAATATCTTCACACCTCACACCACTTAACAAAAGGAGCTCCCTTTTATTCCTGTTGTTTTAGTACTGCATTAGAGAAGTCGCAGATTCCCCCTCAAGCAATGCTATCATCTGTGCTTCAACGTCTGAGAAATTTGTCCTACAAGGCAAAACGCAAACTGAGGTCATACCCTCCATAGATTAACCTAGAAGAATCATTTCAGTTTTCAGAAGCCTAATTAAAAAGCTTTCTCTCTTTTTATGAGGGAAAGAATAATCATTGTATTAGAGGGTTTGGAGGGTTTTGATCCATTTACCCTGAAACAGATTTTCCCAAATATCAGATGGAGAATGTTTCTGCAGGAGTTTTGGAAAACAGATGACTCCAAAATGAATAAGTCAAAAAGCTACTAAAAAAAAAAAAAAAAAAGCCACACTTTTAAATTGACCATGAGCTGGAGCTTTGTTAGTGTCTATTCACAACAGAAATTTGAATATTTTTTTCAGTGATGTGCAATGAAAGGAGTTATGTTCTTCTCTAAGAATGTATTCTATTTTATAGAATACTTAATATTTGATGTGCCTGTGCTATATAAGTAAACTGTAGAAAGAATAATATATTAATTACTAGGAAAGAACATCATCCACTTAATTAACTTATCATCTCTTAAACTTCCTTTTAACATATACTGTGAATGGTATCAAGTTCTAGTGTGTTATATTTATAATCTGTTCTTTTTCTAGAAGCAAAAATGAGGCTTGAATAGCATTTTGGCTATGGGGATTTGCTAAACAAATTAGCTGTAAGGCTTCCCACATAATATTCCTTTGAATTTCAGACTGTGGCCTCACTTTTAAAAAGCATATGCTGTACATGGGAATACTTCATAATTCTTTGGAAGTGAAATGAAAGCATATTTTAAGATTTTAAAATGTCAGAAAATTATTTTCTGATTTTTCTATTTCCTAAATTAATGCAAAGGAAAAGATTCTCAGCTGCATTTGTCATAGGGCCAGGACAGTGACTGAGAGTGTGTAGTTTTTTCCTTCCCCCCATGCCTTTTGTCGTTTTGCTAAGTTTAATGGAAAGCATTATATGATTAAATAACCTGAGAATAGGAAATTAAATCTGTTATATCAACCTTTATGTATTGGCTGATTTCCCTAAGGAGACTAGAAAACTTAAATCACGGTTTACTAATACTGCATGTACAATGAGTGCATTACCCAGGACTCCAGGACTTCTGGTGTTGCCCATATGGTTTAGGAAACTACCTATACTCCATTTCTATATCACTCCATTTATGGTTGAGAAATTTCATCTGGAGAAGGTGTGTAATTCACTTGAGTGGTGTTATATTCCCTCATGCCTCGCATGTGCTTGAAAGCATGAAGATAACCCCACTAATTTGAATGTACGAGATGCCCCCCTTGCCCCATTCCTGTAGCGAGACCAGACCAAGCATGCAGACATTTATTTGTTTTGCTGTAGTCTGAAGTCTGCTTTTTAGGATCAACTGCAACCCCTGGAACCCTATTTAACAAAATCCGGATTATTTTCGGGCCTTAGACGACTGGTGGTTGTCTCACTATCATAAACTCTGTTAGACGGGTGGGGTAAGTTGGGCATTTGGTCTTCTGCTGCAGGCTTTCACTTTGGTAAGGAGGGTGAGTAGTAAGTAGCTCCTTGGATCTGTTACCTATACTGCAGTTGTCAGCAAAATATATATGCAGTTGCTAGGTCTGACAATCTTAATGTTCCCACATAGTAGTCTTGGTTTTGTGTACCCCTGATTCAGAAAAATAGGATGATAAAAGTACAAGCAATGGGAAGAAATCCGTAACATTTAGAAGCCAAATTTCACTTTCTCCTTTTTTGCATTTGCCCTGAAGATCACCCCCAAATGTGATTTTTATAGCAGTGGTGAGGAACTTGCATGGCATTTCTAAACACTTCCTGGAGCAAGAGAATGAACAAGATATAGATTTGGGTTTCAAACCCAGTATATATCAGTTTATAAAGACAAAACCCCCTAATGTTACACAGATTAACTTTCCAGTCTTTTTTTCTTCCCCTCTGCTCCTCACAAGAGGCAGTAAACTTTACTTTTTCTGTAAGATCCCACTCAGACAGTCCCAGACAGCAACCTTGCTTTCATCACCATCAATGATGGCATCTTCACCATGCCTGCATAAAAAATAAATTGAAATCTTTCCAATTAATAAGCATCAAGCAAAGAGCTCAGGATTATTCTCCTTATGTAGAAGTGTCATCCTATGCAAAAGATTCAGAGCTATTATTTGACCCTGCTCTAGAAAAGAGGAATGGTCATGCTCAAGGTCAGCCTAAAGGATGTCTCCAGGCTGGTAAACTTCTAAAATGTCTTTTCCTTTCTATGAACCATTTTTTTCTCTGTGATAATCTGGCCTGAATTATTTGAAGCAATTATTCTATTTGAAAGCATTTCACTGGAAACCAATTATTCACTTTCATTCTTTCCACATTTGGTTTATTATTTGAAAGAGTTTCTAAGAATTTCTGAGACGTACATCCTTTCTTGGTCTCACTTGTCAGCCAAATGAAAAATTTCTCAAAGAGAGTTTGTCTGATAATATTATTCCTGATTTTCTTTCCTAATAGAAAATATACTGTGAACATTCAAATGAAAGAAAGGTGTTGATGTTAACATTTGATTATCTGATGGTTTAGCATTCTTTATTCACTTACAAATACTGTGGTGTGTGTGTATGCTTATTTTAATGCAAGTAACAACCATTACTCATAGAGAGTAAACAAAAATCACAAAGCAAAATCTTTTTCAAATAATAAAAAGTGGAAAGAATGAAAGTGAATTATTTGTTTCTATGTTTAGTTTCTAACATTCAACTGCAGTAGTTATGGCTACCATAAAGGAACTCCATAGCAAAAAAAAAAAACAAAAACACTGGTAACATTGTTAGGCAGTTTAAATATGTTTCTAGCAAAATAAAATATGTTTTAAATATTTAATTTTTTTCTTTTTTTTTTTTTTTAATTTTAAGTCAAGCTTCGCTGAGACCTAACCTTCAAGATTATCAGGTTATATTGTTACATTGTGTAAAATCACATAAACTTTATTAAAATTCAAAAAAGTAAGATGCAGATAATACACATGAAGACATTTTCTTAAACAATTGCTAAATAATATCTTAATTTTTGTCACCTGTTTGTTCCTTTTGGTCCACACCACCCTCATATAAGTACAGCCACTGATGCCAACTGTACAAGTCGAAGCTTGTCATTACATCCAAGTAGATGTCCCTAGTGAAGCTTCTGTAGCTGAATTCTACACTAAAAGGACATTGATCTAGAAAGACAAAATTGTTTTTATTGTTGGAAATGACAAAGTTCCATATATGCTTACAAAATGGAGATAACCATCAGACTTTGCAGCCCTGATACAGTGCACAGTGTCACCATAGATTATAAATACAGTATAGGAAATGCTCCTTAACCATATTGTGACACTGAAAATTTGGAGAGCTAATGAACTTAACTTGGGAAGGACATTTAAATCACTACTGTCCAGGTCTCTAATGAGTAAAAAATGTGGTTTAAATATAGGGTATTAAAATGTTATGGGTACCCCATACTAGTATGCTGTCTCAGAAACGTTCCTCTCTATACAGAGAGAAACAGAGAGAGCTCCTGATGGTGACAAACCTATTTAATAGCTGTCTAAACATAAATTTACCTGGTTATTTATAAAACTATATAAGGTTTCTAAACTATATTTGTATCTCTTTCCCTCAGCCACCATGCCTTCTTCTATTTTGAGGTGATAGTTGATACCGAAATAAATCCCATTTACTATATTCAGCTCATCTTTATTTTTGGTCTCGTAACTAACTGCTGTGGGTCTTGGCAGTTTGACCTTGAGAAGACCTGCTGTATGCTGCATAGGGCAATACAGATCTACGATGTCAGTTAAGGTAGGCATGATATGCTTATGTAAGGGTAAGAGAAGTAGCAATCATGGGCAAGAAATGAATCAGTTGATATGCTGGAGGGAAGGAATGCCATCGAGGGACCCTGACACGCTTGTGAGGTGGGCTGATGCCAACCTGATGAACGTTAACCATGCCAAGTGCAAGGTCCTACACCTGGGTCGGGGCAATCCCAGGCACAACTCCAGGCTGGGCAGAGAAGAGATTCAGAACAGCCCTGCGGAGAAGGACTTGGGGGTGTTGGTCGATGAAAAATGAACATGAGCTGGCAGTGTGTGCTCGCAGCCCAGAAAGCCAACTGTATCCTGGGCTGCATCAAAAGGAGCGTGACCAGCAGGTCGAGGGAGGTGATGCTGCCCCTCTACTCTGCTCTCGTGAGACGTCACTTGGTGTACTGTGTGCAGTTCTGGTGTCCTCAACATAAAAAGGACATGGAAGTGTTGGAAGAAGTCCAGAGGAGGGTCACGAGGATGATCATGGGACTGGAGCACCTCCTGTGTGAAGATAGGCTGAGAAAGGTGGGGCTGTTCAGCCTGGAGAAGAGAAGGCTGCGTGGAGACCTCGTAGCAGCCTTCTTGTATCTGAAGGGGGCCTATAGGGATGCTGGGAATGGACTCTTCATTAAGGACTGCAGTGAGAGGACAAGGGGTAAGGGGTTCAAACTTAAACAGGGAAAGTTTAGACTGGATATGAGGAAGAAATTCTTTACTGTAAGGGTGCTGAGGCACTGGAATGGGTTGCCCAGGGAAGTTGTGAATGCT
>JAOEHY010012246.1:0-43841 GCA_025447955.1 Psilopsiagon aurifrons
CCCTCGACCTGCTGGTCACACTCCTTTTGATGCAGCCCAGGATACAGTTGGCTTTCTGGGCTGCGAGCACACACTGCAGCCGCCTCATGTTCATTTTCTCATCAACCAACACCCCCAAGTCCTTCTCCTTGGGCTGCTCTCAATCTCTTCTCTGCCCAGCCTGGAGCTGCGCCTGGGATATGAGACCATCCAGACAGCCTTACAATTTCAGGCAAACAATACAACATATTAGCATGTTACAGTTCACTGTATCCTTGTAAATTATTTTGGTGTTTATACTGTTTAACATTTCATGTAGACATTCTGTAACTCTAACAAAGATTAACTATAGAAGAATCCTATCAGTGCTTGTATGCACTATCATCTTATTCCTTTCACAAATATACACCTCTTACCTGTACATGAATAATCATCAATGCGTATATATCCAGTTTTGCAGATGCACATGAAGGATCCTGGAGTATTTACACACATGGTATTCTCACGACAGTAATGCCGTCCTTCAGCACATTCATCAATATCTATCAATAAGGCAAAGAGAAACACGAGTCAAATTCAGCAGCATTCATCACAATCTCAATACACTGCTATTCACTTCCGCCAATACTCGGACTATAAAGTTACTTAAACACCAATGCATTTTGGCAAATTTCTTTGTTTTCTCCTTCATCAAACCTGCTTGAAGTGTTTAAACAACAGAATTAGCATGAGCTTTCTGTGCACAGCTGTGAGTGGGCTTACAAAGAAGATTATACTGGCTTACATCTTTCCTTTTGAAGTGCCTATGATGTTACTCCTATGATTTAAATAAGAACAAAAAAAAACCTGGGGTCCTGAAGAGCAGCCCAACTGCCTTAGCACTGCAATGTCATCCATCACTGTAGCTGTATAGTCACTGCAGTCATCAGTACACAAACACACTATTATATGCATAGTATATGCCTTTGATCTAACAGGTATCATTTGGTAAGAAACTCTAAGGAACGTATTAAAATCTGAAGAGACACCAGAACTTATAATAAGTTTCTCTTGGAACTCTAAAGTAGCAAATTGGTATATTTACTATATATAAACACATAAATCTATGTCTGTACGTATCAACATACATATGTATATTGGTACATATACACACATATCTGAAAGGAACCTGAAAGAACCTAATTTATACAAAGAACTGCTCTGACAGAAAAAATTCCAACCTGATAAAATACTTGTTTGGGTGGAATATCTGCTTCAGTACAAAGTCATAGAGCAAGCTCCAAACATAAATCACTGTAGGTATGGAATTCAAAACCTATTTGGTTCTGTTACTCCCTTGGGCTGCAAAATTAGATGTATTTCTCGTAGCAGGTTATACATCAATGATAAGACAGAGAAAGCTCCACAAATAACAAAAAAAATACCCCTGCATATGATTATTATGCTGTAAAGAAGAAAAGCTCTGTTAATTTGGTAGTGCTTAGGAGCACGCTCTTCCTGTAATACCAGTGATAAAGACAGCATTTTTGAGGTGCTCTGTACATCTAGCTATATTGTCATGAAATGTGACACTGAACCTTGATATAAAAATATATTCAAAGTCAAAAAGGTGGATTGTTGGCTTGTTTATTTGTTTGACTTTTTTTTGTTTCCTGCTCATCAGGTTTGATTTCCTCCCTGTTTTCAGTGATGTTTACAGCTTCCAGATTTGAAAATGAAACACCTGAATGAAAAACTGTTCCAGAGTCTGACGACTGTTCAAAACAATAGACTGGACGTACAAACTCAAATTAGGGTTGACTTCTTAATGCTGTGATGTTAAAAGTCAACAGTGTTAACTCCTGTACTTCTGTTTAGGTCACAAGCTTACCTCACATTTCTTCCTCTCTTTCCAGCATCTTTAAATCAATAGCTACTTGACAGCTGTACTCATTGCCTGCTTTTCTGCTTCCCTTTATATTTCCAGAATAAAATTTGCCTTCCAGTACAAAACAATGACATACACTGAATACTAGCAATCCACAGAAATTTCTTATTTCATTCAGTTTTGAAAAAGCTTCTATTTCCACAGTTTCTCTGTCCAGTGCAACTGCTCTGCTGGATTTTGCCGGAGAAGCTCTGGGTACTTGGCTACGAACAATGAAGCTGTCTGCTCACTGAGTGAATGCTCAGGGTTTAGAGCCCAGTTCACTTTGCGCAAATTCAGTTCCTTTGGGTTTCAATATACTTCAGCTGGTTTCCTTCCCTTCTTTTCCATACAAGCTCTGCTGGCATGGAAAAATCACAGCTTTGGTAGGGTGCTGGTTCAGAAAAGTTGATTTTAAAACTTACCTACACCAATAAATGTCTATGCACAGTGAGCACAGTGAGCATTATAAGGCTCAAATACATTTTGTGAGAGCCATCTAAAAAGCAAAAAAAAAGTGAAGCTATCACAAGCCTACCACAGAGGCAGCTGGTTTTGCACAGAGAGTGGAAAATAGCACAGATCTCCTGATGCACAGATGTTCTGTAGAAACATAAATGCAGAGTTCACAAAACCAGCCAGCAGTTACAACATACGCCTCAGCTACAAGCGCAGACAATGCAACTTGTGTCTTTCATAATTCTAGTTCACAACTCCATATTAAATTAATGGTGTTGATTTGTATTTATATAACAACATCAGTTTTCCAGTAAATTAGAGACCTTATGTTCTTGATGTCAACAGACTGCCTAGGAGCCAGCTCTGGCACTCTCAGAAAATTCTACTTAAAGATCCAAAGCCTCAAAAGCATTAAATAGAACTTTCTGAAAACTATATTAATGATTGCTTTGGCATGTAAATAGCCACAGGAGACCCAAAATGCTAACAGTTTTCATTTTGCAGTGAAAAACTTAAAGCCAGAGCCACTTTTATTCAAACCTAATTTAGAAATGTTCAAAGTAAAAGCTTTTGTTTTGCCAATATACCACATATTGAGATTTTGCACAATGATTTATTTATAGCCCACTTTATTTCAAACCTTTGCTTTTTCAATTGTTACAAGAAACCAACCAACCAAAAAATCAAGTTAAATCCCACAAACAAGACACCACAACCGATCTGATGACCTTTGAAGTGCTTCATTTGAACAAATCTAATAATATTTTTCCTCAAACTGATTTGTAAAGACATTGTCCACAGTTTTTAAACCCTCACTGGAAAACAGAACTCTTTCCCACCCAGCTTTCTAGAAAAGCTATACAGAATGCAAAGGAAATAAGGTGATTACTACAGCTACTGTCGCATGATTATATTACATTGGCACCTAAAGACCTTAACCAAGTGTCAAAACTCCACTGCTGTATATTGTGGATGCACAGCTGATAAGTTGCTTTTACAAACAGTTTGCAACTTTAGCAATAAATCATATTGCCACTGGATGCAAAAGATAATTAATACAAAAAGGGTACAAATGACAACTAGTCACACAGAGATCAAGTACACTAAAACTATGTGATTCCATTCCCTCCTTAGCACTCCACATGCAAGCTTTGTATGCATTATGTTAAGGTATTACCATCAAGGAAGACTGAACTGGGGCAGGGAAAAAGCCCAACATCTGTTCTCTTTCAAAGCTACCAAAACAGAAGTCTTTTCATCCTGCTTACTGGTTGAAACACTGGCATAGCTTTTTATCCACCTCCAGATACAAATGCACTAACTACAACAGAAAACCTGATGCATTTCAATATCTAAGGAAGACTACACCATTTATCTTAATTTTCTCCTGCCAAAAAGCCTACTTAGCATATTAATGCACATTAATGTCTTACTGTTTAGTCAGTAAGATGCTAAAATCAGTTCAATAGGATGAATGCACCACTCCAATGGCTCTACACATTCAACAATAAAGACTTGTGTGCTTGAAGTTTGTGATGTGATACTGAGCCACCAGCTGTGATGTACAGACCACAATGTAGTCATGGAGATCATCAACCTGCTTTATTCCCAATAGAACAGACAAAAGAGGCATCTCTGGGAAAATTGGTTAGTGCAAAAGTGTTTGGAGTCTGCACTTCAGTAATTTATTTATACTTGCAAAACCATCAAAACTGAAAAAAAAGTCTTCTTTTATCCCCTCAAGCACTCAAACAACATTTATGCAAAACATATAACCCAGAAAATTTCCCTCTGCCCCCTTCTCCTGCACCTTAGTGAGTTTGCTTCCCTAGAGTAAAATTCACAGTTATGTTTTACAATCCCATTAGTAAGAAAAGAACTTGACCTGCAATCTACAAATCATTGTTGACCAAAGCCTCATGCTAACAAAAAAGCTTCTCCTTAGGTCTCACTATCCATCATTGCCTTTATCCAACACAAAAGCCTGCTGGAACAAATGAGTCTGGTACTAAGTCAGTAAATCTGGGCTGTAAAGAAAGAAGGCTGTTTCCCGAACTTTATGGATAGTGTTCTGCCTCCAGCCTTTTCCTTTAAAACTCAATAGTAGCTAGCATCAGTGATCTCCTGGGTCACACTTACAGAGGCATATGGTGAGCAGGGAGATGCTCTTGCAGGATTTTTTGCAATAAATTATATTAAATACCTAAGAAGAGAGCAAACAGGAGCATAAAAAGCTTTACTTATAAATAAATATTTAATAAATGCCTGAATGCAAAAGCAGAGCAGATTAGGCCTACAATTTAAAAACAAAACAACCCACATTTTTTATGTTAATGAAAGGTTCTATCTTCACAGCCCTTACATATGAAACCCTGTATTTACCTGCTGAAAAGGTTAATGGTATTCCACCTGTCCTACACAGCATCATCAGCAAAGCTCCATCCTGACCTGAGGGTTCCACTGCTAAGAGCGGGAGCTTCATTCACCCATCATTCCTGTGAATATTGTGCCTCCCTGCTAGGAATCCCAGGCTGGATGCCAGTTAACAATGGCTGGTATAAAGGATCTTCAGGCCCATATTTTTATCACTACTGACCTGATTCACACAGAAATAGACATGCTGGGAAAGGCTGAGACTTTCTCATCTGGTTCCTAATCTGAAGGGCAGCAGAAAATCAGCAGATGTTAATCACCCATTAGGGGACTATGAAATAGTCACAAACAGTGACTGATCACAGCAACCAATACAGTTGAAAAAGGTAAACATAGATATAAAAGAAATACAACCTATCCTGGACAGGGTCACAAAGGAAAATAAGCTCTGTGCTTTTTTGTTTCTGTCTCCTCTCTACTGACAGCAGCCCTTTTTTTCTCACCTTCCTCTGACATCAAGCTTCTCTGCCATTTCCCTTCCTCACCTACTTTCTACCTGAGCAAGTTTGGTCCTGCCTCCAATCTTCCTCAACTTGTTTCTCCTCTTGTCTTCAAACCATCCCCTCAACAGCTCCTCCTAAAAAAAGGATAGACTAGAACATTGATAACCATGATAATCAGCTTGCCCATCTGTGAAAGTACTGGGTTTTTTTCCTTTCACCACTAAACACCTTAATTCATCCTCAGATTCTTCCTTTCCAGTTGCTCAAGTGTTTAGTACATTAAAACTCCCCAGACTATTGCTCCAGTAAGAATGGTCTTAGTAGGTTCTCTCCCACTTCCCTGACCATATTTCCAAGCTTGTATTCTTTCCAGGCTCCTTTCACTTTTAGCTACAACCTGGTTTCAGTATGTCAAGAGCTTTAATTTCCACATTATCTTCCCATACATCTGCTCTTGCCTATACCCCTTCTTATTTCCTGTCTAAGAGGAAAAAATACATCCAGGCTGTCCTGGGTTCAGCAGTAGCAGTCATTTTTCTCCTCCTTAGTAGCTGGTGCAGTGCTGTGCTTTTGACTTTCAGCCTGGGAACAGCGCTGATAACACCGATGGGTTTAGTTACTGCTCAGTAATGATTACTCTGACCAGGGACTTTTTGAGCCTCACACTATGCCAGGGAGAAGAGGAAGCCAGGAGGAAGCAGAGACAGGACACCTGACCCAAACTGACCAAAGAGGTATTCCATACCACAGCACATCATGCTCAGTATATAAACTGGGGGCAGTTACATGGACGGGTGAGATCACTGCTGGGTTGGGCTGGGTATTGGTTGGAGGCTAGTGAGCAGTTGCATTCTTTTCCCTTGTTATTTCCCTTATCATTATTCTTATTGTTGGTAGCAGCAGTGGTTTGTGTTATACCTTAGTTACTGGACTGTTCTTATCTCAACCTGTAGGAGTTACATTCTTTTGGTTCTCCTCCCCATTCCTCCAGGAGCAGGGGGGAGTGAGCTACATGGCTGACTGGACTTAAACCATGACAAGGCACTGGCACAGCCCTCACTCCTTTTCTTCCCACTACTATTTCTATGCTTTCCATTACTAGGCAAGCCTATGGTTTACTACTGTTACTCCAGTCAGTCACAAACCGATCACTGCACTTTTGTTTTGGCTTTATTCTCTTAAATCAAGTTCAGCAGTTTTTCCAACCAACATATTCCACAAAGGATGTTAGCAACAATTTCAATCAAAATTGTGTACTTGCTCTGAATCTTCTGCGCCATTTATTCCAGCTGACTGTACCACCGTAGGTGTCATCATCATTCATACCCTCTATAGATAATCTTTGACTTTTTCTTCTAATGATATATATATATCCCTGTGCCTTTAGTGCTACCAGTTACCAAAAGCCAGTAAAAGCTTAGCTCCAACAGTAAAATTACTGAGTAGTCATATGTGTATGATCTACTTCTGAAACTGGGAAGTTTTGTTGTTTGGAGGTATTATTATTATTTTTGCCTACCTTTCTGCAGTTGTGCGTCCCTCCTCCCTCAAAAGAGAAAAGCACTAAAGCCTAATGAATCATAATATAGCTAACCTTGTGTACCTACAGCAAGAATCCACCATATGTATTGAGTTAAAACATACAAAAACAACCTCAAGCGTCCACAAGGACCAAGAAGAAAAAATAACATAACCTTCCACCATCTGCTCCCAGAAAAGAATTTGAGCCACTAACAACTCACTGTAGCAATTCATAGGGAGGAAAGAGAAAAATAGGCAGCTACATACGTCTATTGATTTTTTACTGAATTATTAATGGACCTTAAGAGAAACTGGATGACTTGTATTATAAGTGTTAGCACCATTGTAATTGAGCTAATACGAGGTTGTTATATCTTGACTAGACTCCTGAGCATGAATTAGACTAAAAATAAATCCTAATTATTGGATCTTCACACAAGCTGTGTTTTTAGCTTGCCCGTAACTAAACTGCATAGATAACACATACACAGATTGTACATATCCTGATGCTTGCCCCTTCACTTTATTTTAGATCTCTGATCTTTGCTTAATTTTGTGATTCCTCTGTCCATCTCCTGCAGCCTGAGAGGGGGCTACTGGGACAGAAAATACTCTTAAAATAAAAGCAAAGTCACTCAAGGTCTACATTCCTTGACGGAAGCTCTATATAGCTTTGAAAGGATGCAATACAACATTACAGCACTTCAGAAATATCACTTTTTAACAGTACAAAGAGTTGTTTTTATTTCAGCTTGTCCCAGTTTTTGGAAAGGAAGACAGATTGTTGAGATAAAACTGTCCTTGTTAAACATGCAGCAGGAGATACTGTTCAACAGCTACCCATGCAAGTGAGACTCTTGGAAGAAAATGAAATCTTCATCTCAGCCTCATGAAAACATCACTGGACACCACATACATAATGTAGTTTATATATATATATAAATATAAATATATATATATTAAAAAAACCTTAGGAAATTTTTGCAAATAAATATTGTCTGCCATCATGTAATGTTTTACTTGGCAAACTGCATCCTCTTACTATTTAATATCTTATAATTAATGCATATGGTAGTGTATACATGACAAAACAAGTAATTATATATAGCTATCTGTCAGACATGAAAGCATCCTGGGGGGCCTTTCCTTAGGCACCAAATAACTAGTGAGATGTACCGGCATACTGAGAATAAAAAGGATGTTGTATATGATTAATTAGTAAATTCTAAAAATCAAGCTTACTGAGGCTCCAATTCATGATCCATCCCCCTTCAGCACAGCACTCAGTTAGAAATAGGTCTTTATATTTGAATTGCAAAATAATCTTTTTTTTCTTTTTTCTTTTTTTTCCCTCATTTAGAACAGCTTCTCATCATTTTGAACTGGGAATGTCAAGAATTTAGATATACTTGCCACTGTTAGTGTTTTTGTTTTCCCCTATTCTAAAAGGGGAATAAGGAGCATTTATGCTTTTATACAGAAATCACAAATATATGCCAGATTCTTCTTAGGAAGAGGCAGCACAGATTGTACTGCATGTGGATATTATAAAACTCCTTAACAGAAGCCAGATGCACACATAGTACCTGTAAACTGTGGTAAGACCCCTGTGCGTGGGTTAGACTGTATCTTGGGTTTGAGTAGGGTCTAAAGCATGCAGCACATTCCTGCAAGCTATCCATTATATTACTGCCTGTTCTACAGGAACAAGTGCCGGTATCACAACTCAGCTGTCTCTCCAACGGTGCCACACTACTTAGAGGAGCATAACAGATACATCCACTGAGGCTGCTATTGCTCTGCACTCTTCATAAAAGAATATTTATTTTAAGTCTGGTTTATTTTAATGCCAGGCATTTCTGTGTTTTTGTTACAGCTCTTGGGATCCAGATTCCACATATTGTTAAGACATGCCGCACTTTTAGACTGAGGTTTTTCAATTATGACAGAAACTCAACAAATTGCCTGTGAGTACTTTTTTCAGCACAGAGACAGCACCTAATTCTTGCAGTAGCCCCCTCCCAGCTCCTAGTGAAAACTGAAAAGGAAGGAAAACAAGACCAAAATGAAGACTTTAGTTTCTTTCTTTTTTTGCTTTCAAGTTGCTGACTTAAGCAGTTTGCATGAAGAAATCCATCTTAGTTTACCATTTGAACCAAAATGCAACATATGCTTTCACTGCTGGTGGAAAAGGGCTGCTCTTGGTACAATAAAGCATCTCCTGGCAGCACAGAGTTTAAAAGAGTTTCCAAGAGGCTCCCTTTATGTGATTAGTTTCAGCTTTTTTATCGTAGTAACATAACTGTCTGTCCTGGCTATGGGTAAATGATAGAATCAGTGTGACCATACTGCCTGTAGAAGTAATTAGAATCAAATAACGCTGAATCACATCCTGCAATTTGGACACCTACAAACTATCCCACTGCTACAGGCAGTTGTACTATCTGTACCCCAGGATGCATCGCACTCTATGAACTGGTGGCAGGGACACTACTTGCACACTTTAAGTTAGGAATATGCTTCAGTATCTTCCTGTGTAAGCACTGCGGCAGAGAAGAAGGATCTGGCCCACTCTGACACACTGACACATTAGAAGTGGCTTGATAATTCTTCGTATTTAGATTTCTCAGTAACATGATGATGGAAATAAGATGACACTGCCTTTGCTGAGAAAAATTGTTAATAATTGATACTATATTAATGCCATTTAATATGAAAGTTTAATTTTAATATTAATAATGTTTAATTACTTTTTAATAGAGAATTGGAAATAACATTCTGCCCTCCTGGAGTGAAAGTTTTTCTTTCTGCTTGATTAGTTTTTCAACACAACCCAAAAATGACAAGGTAATGACTCAGACACTGCCAGTTTATGGAGTTGGAAATCTTCAATTCTTAGCTATATGTGCTACTATTGCCACATCACACTTACAAAAAGAATTCATGTATGAAAAGAGAAGCTTGGATAACCTTCCCAGTTTCACAAAACTGACAGCACTGCAGAGCTCCTAAGTAGGACCCTCACGCAAAATATATGGTGCATAGCTAGCAAATAGCCCAGTACTGGTTATTAAAAACCCAGAGGACTTAATAGAATAATTTTTAATACTCTGGGATTTATCTCCATTACAGAAGTCTCTATCACACTTATGCTCTTCTCAATATTACATTTCTTTGAAGAAGAAATGTATTGTTGATTACTTGGCCAATATGCGGCAACACATATCCTACCACGATTTGCTTATTACTGTTTCTCTTCTGTAAGAGTTCTTCTTTTCACTGCAATTGGTAGAAATCGGACTCATTCTGAAAATGTACTTTACTTTTCCAATCCAGTAGTTAAAAACAAGCTTAACAATAAGACTAACAACAGATTGTACTAATTAGATAAGTGAAGAAGCGCAATGCTTTTATTGTTGGGGAAGAAGGCTGAATAATGCATTAGTATTTTTAACAGAAGGCAGGGGTAAACTAGTAAATCTTTCCAAGCAGAATGAAAACGTACAACTCTGAGCTAAGGGAAACCTGATTAGACCCAACCAAGTGGCACTTCCAGCGTGCTTCAGATATCTACCCTCGAAAGAGACAATTCATCCTCTAAGACTGCCTATTTCCCTCTACTGACGATGATTCAAATCAAGCTAGTTTACTCAAAAGCAGATGTATAAACTGTCCCCTCGAGGGACAATCATCTGTGAAGCTGATGCAATTCTCAAATGTAGATGAAGTCACTCAGTCTTTAGGCTCATTTCACCTGCTACGCTTGAAAAGGGGACAAACAACAGCAGAGAAACTAGAAGAGTTAAGAGGAAAAAAGGATACATTGGAATGAAAATGGTTTCAGAAAAATCTGTTTAATAATATCATATGATCCAAAACTGTTAAGTTGGCCAGGTTGTGTACTGTGCAACTAGTACAACTAAATTCCCAAATCAGAAAATAAACATTATGGTCCACACTAGGATAAATTTGTGATGTGGTTGACCCCAGTCAGCAATTCAGCACCCACAAGTCACTCACTCACTCCCCCCTCCAGTGGTATGGGAAAGAGAATCAAAAGAGCAGAAGTGAGGAAAAACTCATGGGCTGAGATAAAAATTGTTAATAAGTGAAGACGGAAAGGGGGAAAAAAAGTGATTCAAAGGCAATCACTCTCCAGCTCTCACCAACATACTGATGCTCAAGTCTTCTTGCAGCAGGCACCTTAGAAAGGGTACCCTGTTAATACTGCTGCGCGGGATGTCGTACTGTCTGGGATATACATTTGCTCAGTTGGGATCAGTTGTCCCAGCTTTTCCTTCCCAATCTCTTGTCCACCCCCAGCATACACACTGCAGGGAAGTGAGAAACAGAGATGGCCTTAACACTGTGCAGGCACTGCTCCACAATAGCAAAAACATGCCCACATTATCAATATTGTTCTAGTCACAAATCTAAAAAATCACAGATCGAAAAATCACAGCATCACACAGGCTGCTATTAAGAAAATTTACTCCATCCCAGCCAAAATCAGTACATGTTGTAAAACAGCCTCTGCATCAGACAAAATCCTCTTGATAAAGAAACAAATCACCCATTTTTCTTAGCACATGTTCAGTCCTGGTGCTTACAAAAGATTCCTGCATTCTCCTGTCTTTTTTTTTCTTCAGCCTACTCTCCTCCCTATTTAATGAGCAATCCTTGGCAACACCTTTGAAGTGAAATCAGAGACAGTTGAGTGCTGCTCTTAAATCAGAAAATCAGGTGTCAAGTAATCCTTCCAAGCGCAGTCTCCAAAGGGTACATGTAACACCTCCTCCTCAAACACATCTTTTGAGGACTGCCAAAAGTGCATGACCCGGTGCATGAAAACAGCTTAGGTTCAAGGAACTGAAAAGAACGCCTGAATCTGTCACCAGCAGACTTTTTGGAAACCAATCGTATTTTAAATATGGGTATATTTCATTCCTCTAGATGTATCAGGATATCTTAGTGGCCAAGAGTAACAAACTGCATCCTTAAAATCTTTTTCAGCATAACTCCACCACAAATATAGTGGGAGTTGAACTCAGTCAGAAATATATCCCAAAGGGTGATAAACAGTTTGTGAGCACTCCAGGTGTTGCTCTGGGGAAAAACTAATTACACTTCATCAGAACATCTGGTTTTGTAAAACAGTGATGTTAGGCTATACACGAAGGATGCTAAATTCAAAAGCACCTACACCTGGGCAGCACAGAATAGTCCATATCCAGCTGCCCACAAGGTATCTCAAACTGCATAATAGTCTGAGATAGAAAGTAAGCTTCAAAGTATTTAGAATAAGGCTTACAGCACATAAACAAAGGAATCCCAATGTTCTAAGTACTGTTTTACACAGTCCTTCAGCAGGAAACTGCAAGTGACATAAATATTAACAAATATTATTATTATGAAACAGAAAGGTATTCATCATAACAGTATCCAGAGACATCACATAGCTTTGGAAAAGCACCAGTTCTTTCTAGGACAGACGCCAAACCCTTCCATCATTCAGATAAAATATATGCATTTTTTCCAGACCCACACTGAAATCAGCTTTGAATATTTTTATTTTTGCTCTTCTACCTTATGGAGAAGTTCTGGCAATGGGAGCATCATTACTTCTGTTTATTCTTTGAACTTTGACCGTGCTGAGGCGCAAATCAGGATTGTATTTAGTGAAGTTTGGCTCTAACACAGAATCAAGGCATCCAATTTTGCAGTATATCTGAAGCTTGTGAAGTGCAAACATCGAAACAGCTATCATACCCACAGGCTCCAACCATTACAAGAAGCCTTCTCTGAATGGTTTTGTATTAACTTGACATTTCTACACTTGGCATTGCTCCTAATTAAAGCTGCAATAATGGCACAGTGAAGAACAGGTATGTGCTGAGAAAGGCAGGTAGGGACAATTTCAGCCTTTCAAAATGAGAGACAGGACTCTGAAAGACTTGGTGTTATGCTATTGCTGTTGTGCTTTTTGCTACTACATTGTTTAATATTAAGGTGAGAGTGTCTTTCCAGAAATAAAAAAAAAATCCTCAGTGCTCAAAGAGACATTTGGGCAGGAAAAAAAGATATAATACTAAAAGCACAACCCTGAGGAAACAAGAGTATTTCAATCCCTGCCTCTCCTGTTCTACACAACCAATCCCAGCTTTTAATCCCCAACCTTACTTGCTTCCCCTCCTTCCAGTATGTCACCTGCACATTCAGGGACAGCCAGCCAAGGTCATGTTTGGACCTGCGTACCAAGTATACCTAGTTCAAGCATAGCGGCTACACTGCAGCTATAGTACATAACTAGCAGCAAACCTAGACTGTTTTGTCTGCTGAGTTAGCTTTGCCCTTGGCTGGAAGAAATTCACCTGGCCAGGACCCAATCTCATGAGTTCTGCTCACATGCACACATCTTCCTAATAGGACTTACTTCTGCTGTCCCCAGCATAAGCAAGTGCTCTTGGATCGGGCCCTAACTCATACACATTTTTAAGAGAGAATTTAAGGCACTAAAGTATAGTAATATATAAAATTATTATTTTTATGCAAATAATGTGTCCCCACCTTTTATTCACTTATGTAAATTTATTGAAAGCACTTAAGCAGATTGATAATTACCACCCTGAAACAATGCCATTTACTCATACAGAAGTAATCGGGCCAAGAAATCTTCTCAAAAAATCATCATACCGAATTCAGGTACTGCACAAACTGGTAAATCTACTCATAATACAAATACATCTCACATACGATAATCTACTTTGTCCTCATCTAAGTATTCCATTCAATACCAATCAAAAAGCTTCATCTGATTTTTGCTTATGACATGCCTGGCAAGTTTCACACATAGCAACAGACTCTAATTTGAGTGATGTGTAGATCACTAAGAGAGCATAATTTGGTTTTTCTGCTTTCATTCAGCAGAGTAGCAACAGAGCTGAAGAAAAAACCCTTCTTAGAGCACCTGATTTCAGCATAAGTCCGTCGCTCCAGTGACTCCCTCAAATAGGAAATGGCTGATGAGTTCTCAGAAATTAGATCTGCAGCCTAAGCTTCAGCATAGTCTCCAGGAACCATGGGACAAAAAGTGGCTGTTGCTGTAACACAGAACAAGGTATACAGCAGGTCCTGATGTCAGATGCCTGCTGGGACACGATGAGGGGCAAGGGGGTTGTTTCTGTGTGATTTTTAGTACTCAAAACAGAAGGCTTACCACAAAGATTAAGCAGAGCCGTATGTGAATCTGAATTAATTACACGCTCCTCTCCTGAAAACAGTCATGAATTCTCAAATCTAAACCTACAGATGATCATTCTCCCTGACATTAATGCAGCTACTAACTCAAGCTGCAGGCATTAACTTTTGTAGAATTCAGCCACAGGAACAGCCTTGAAATGCCTTCATTCATCCCATTCAATTGTGCATTGCCAGAGAACAGTCCACATATCAGATGGAGCTGCAGAGTACCTTAAGACTCTACTCACACATGCTTGACTTTCAATTTAGCAGGCTAAAAGTGAACGAAACTGCTTATTAGTCAAAGGCCATCCTGCTTCCAACAATTAAGCCGCATGGTATGAATGGCCTGATAGTATACAAGTATTACGCGTTTGCAGAACCAGGGTTTTCAGGAAGAACAGCAACAGCACAAAAGCTAGGAGACTGCACAGAGGACTTTGGCTGTCACTGCTGGAGGTGGGATATGGGTTTTTTTTCCACAGGATTATGCTAGATTGTAAAGGCACAAATTATAGAGGCCTCTCTTGTGATTAAGTAGCTAGCTGCTCGCTGATACCAAAAGAGCAGCTCAAACGATAAATCATTACTCATCATGATTAACAACACTAGTATCTAGTTTATAGCATTTACCTACTTCCTGGGGTGAGAGAACGGGAAAAGGCAGCAGTGGAATGAGAAACTAAATGTTATACCAATGTGTTATTCAGATGGCTGACTTTAAGGTTGCCTGAATATCTGAGTATTATAAAAAAAATTAAAGGGAAAATATTTCCAATGGAAGTACGTTTCCAATTCAAGACCTCAGCCACACCAACTTGCTACATTGACATTGATCAGATTTTTAGTTTCTGTTAAGAACTAAATTGAAAAGATAATAATTTTTGTTGATTAATATGCTGCATATCTAATTCATTGCACTTTAGAGGTCTATCCCTTTGACAACTTGGTAATTTACACAGGGGAGTTAAGCATCTATACTAGATATTACCTTCACAGTAAGCATTGTCTTCTCGAAGGGCTCGAAAGCCATCTCGGCAGCTACAGACAGCTCTGTCATCGAGGTTTCGGCAGACTGAATGCTCCATACAGCTATGTCCTTCAGAGCAAAAGTCATGGCCTGTACAGAAACAAATATGATTGAGAGTTAAAAAGAATCCAGGGATTTTAAAACATCCCTGTCAAAGACAGTCCTATCTTTTTCTCAGTTAGGTCAAAGAATACCCTTCTATTGTCCATGAGATATAGAAAAATAAATTGTATCAAGCATGAAACAGATGAAAGGAGTAGTAAAGGCCACAAGAACAGACTGCCTCTAGGCCTTCGATTCAATTTCAAGTTATGGCATTGATCGAAGGCAGCTGAATAGAAGGCTTACTTAAATCCCCTTACTATCTCCTTGCCACTGTAAAGTACTTTTACAGGACACTTCTTAATATTTTTATATTATTTTTTTTAGGACGTTTATAAAAGAGCTCCATAGCTTGGACATTTGGCAGCTCATTTACAAGTGGCATTACTTCTTTTCCTACCACATTTTGTTCCCAGATGTATTTATAAAATCCTTCCACATTTAACGGAAAGTCTGATTAACGTTGCCTTGTTCTGTTCTTCTCTTCCGCTTATCTTTTCCTTTCAAGCTCCACTGACTGAATACTCTTCCCTGATTGCGTCATCCTTTCCATTTCAGAGAAATTTGTCTTTAAAATCTCGCCTTTTAGCCAGCCCCATTTCCTGTTCTCCCTTTTGCATTTTTCATTAGTTTCACCGTTTTGAATTGCACCTTAATTCCAAATTTTTAAGAATCCATGTTCTTCTGCAGGCTGGAAAATCTAGATTGAACCTTTAAACTCAGTAGTTGTTTGGGGTTTTTTTAATTCCTCTTGTTTGCTCTCATGAGATCTAATGCTGCTCTGCTTCTGAACACCATTAAATCATCCTTTATTAAGCTGAATTCAAGATGGTTGTAGTAACTGACTTGAAACTGCTTCAATTTCTACATCTGTCTATAAAGGTGCGGTGTTTGTCTCCATTGTTTTCTCAAGAATTTCATTTGTTTAAAGCTTCCTTCTTTAGCTGAACCACTAGAATTGATCAAGCAGCAGTACTTCACTGTTGTCTTGCAGTAACTATTTCCTTCTCTCAAAACCTCCCACAGGAGAACGGGGGAATGTGGGTCAGGCTCAGGGGACCATGCCTGGTGTAACAGCAACAGCTCCAGAATGCAAGCTGGAATCAGGCTGCAACACAGGCATCTTACAAAATAACAAACAAGTATTTGGTGTCAGTAAGGATTATTATTTTTATCACTACACCTGGTTTCTATTTTATGTTTTGCTACGAAAAAGCTTCTATCCCTAACTTCACTGAAGCTATGTTAAATGAGCACTTCAAGGACAATGGTGGAGCCTGTTGGAGGTCAGGTCAGAGAGGTGCTCTTCACTTGGGCAGCTCATGAACAGTGTGAAACAAGATAAACCAAGCAAAACAAGATAAAAGAAACAGAATAGCCCATAAAGGCAGAATGTTTGAGTACTGAGACCTGTAGACAGTCATGATGCAAACATCACAGACCTACAATAATATGATAGGTTGATTTTTTCTTTCTCTCCTTCCTCGCACTGTGGATTGCCTCCCTGTAACCTAGAGATATATTACTTAGGTAATGTTACTTAAATGCTATAATTCACGTCACTAACACAATGCTGTTATCTAACACAGGACATTAAGAAGAAAAAGCTTTACACTTTCACTAGTGTTAGAAAATTTTCAGTACTCACTGATGACAGCAGAAGTGTGTGAGTGAAGAGCAATCTCTGGCCACAGCAACATCTGCTCTTTGCTTTTTTGTTGTCTTTCCCATTGAAGCCCAAGTTAATGACAAAGCAATAGCCTTATTTTTTGATTTCCTGGCCTGGCTTGGTTTGTATCAGATTTTTGTATTAAATAGCTAAGAATATACATGTCATCCAGAAAGGGTTAGGGCTTTTTTACTGATTTTTTCGTTATTATGAAGATTCTCAACACTTCTGTATCAGCTGTATTAGTAAACAAAATACATGATACTGAAGAATAGGATACAGCAGCTTCTTTTTTAAAGAATAAGCTCCATAGCTCATGAGAGACCAAGTTAGCATGGTTCAGGGAGAATAAAATTGTTCAGAAAGCATTCATCCAACATACATTAAAATTCTCCAGCTATACTGAGCACAAGAAACAGAATTCTCTAAGCCACTGAAGATTTTATAGAAATTATCATTAAAAAAAATGCTTTTTGACTGTGATAGGCTTCAAAACCTATCTTCTCTTAAGTTTTCTTCTACTTTATCGCTTTGCTTGATGTCATTGTATCCTTCGTGTCTGCACTGGAAGCAACTATAGATGCACTTGTCTTTACACCAAAGTATACCTAAATTCAGCCCAAGAGTCTAACATCTTTTTTCATGCCAGGTATCGATTTATCTTATTTATCTACAGAAGAAACAGATGTAGCCACTTGAAGATGCAATTGCTCGTAGCTTTGAAGATACCAGTATTAGTCCAGATCAAAAGAGTGGGCTCAAGACACAGAGCAGTTCCTGCACCTCTCTCCTTTCAAAAGGATCAGACTTGGTGCAACACACAGAGGTACACAGTATACAAAAGCACTCCCCAAAGCTTCTGCTTCTAGATGCAGACTGCAACCCCAAACAGGTGAACAAGCTACTCCAGTCTTCAAATAGCTGTGTAGCACCAACAGCCATCTCCAAGCATTTCAGAAAGATGTTTGTGAGCATGGATATGTCTCCAATCTTATTTTGTTTGGACACTGGAATGCATGAAGGGTAAAAATCACTAATTATGTATATGATTTCTTTGATTTTTGACCTTTTTTTGGCTAAAATGAAATGCATTCTCAGAATTTAGACCATTCAAAATTTACAATTTTCAGTTGTCACAATGCAGATGTTATCTACTCAGCTTCCCAAAATTTAGTAATCACCATGCATAGAAGTGTCCTATTCAAAATGATCAGAAAAAAAATCTACATAATTGGTAAGAACAGCAAATTAAAGTGAGCTTATATACATCCTGCTATTACCTTACCTTTACAGATTTTGCAGCAACTGTGAGATAAGGGGATCTGTTGAGATTCTGGGCAGTTCAAAGCTGTACATCTGTCTTTTGGAATGCGCTGCATTTTGTGGTTCTGTTAAATTGAGGTAAGCAATTAATATTGTGAAATAAGAAAGATGAATTATAACTTTAATGGGGTTTTAGCATTATAGTGTACAACAGAAACCTGCCTATGCCAAACTTCAGGTGCCTTTGAAAACCATTTGATAGGACAATGTCACACAACAAAAGCATCAGGAACTTCCCTATATTCAAACCTTTTCAAGCAAGCAAAAGTGTGGCAATGGCTCTTGTTCTTTTCTTATCTTAGGTGTCAAGCAATTTGCCTCAGAAGCTTCTCTTGAAATTATGCCTGACAGAGTAACTATGGTTTCAAAGAAACTGAAGCAGCAGATTTCAGAATCAAGGGTGCTCATCATGAATACTCTAAAGTAGCTGGTTTTTATATAGTGAGTAAAACCAGTCTTAAATATCTCTGATCTTAACACTGCGGTAGTAACACTGAAGGAAACTAGCACTGATTTCCTGTTAGGAATGAGGAGGTTTCTTAGCTAAGCTTGGATCAAGCATCTGGAAATGTCCAATGCCCTGAGAATAATTTCAGGCAACTGGAGCAGGTCACACACAACCATATCAGCATGACCACAGGAAACGTCTGCCTTAGCAATCCAGATACTGCAGATGTACCACCTTTAGGCTCCCTCAGGCCCTAATTAATGTGCCTTGCAGTGCTCTAGTCATGCTATGGCAAAGACTGAACACAAGGCAAACAACAACATGCTCCTCAGAGGCATCTGCCTTAAAATCAGAAATCTGGTTACAATATGAGCTCACTGAACTCATGACCCTATTATTTCTGCATGCAAGAAAAGTGCCTAAAATCATGCATATGCTATTGCATGGGTTATTATTATTATTAATATTATATATTGCATGGGTTATGATCTACCATTTAATTTCAAATCCTCTTTTTAAGCATGAAATACAAAGATGAAACACAAATACAATGGCCAGTATCAAAATTACTGCTCAAACTTAACCTTAAACAATTTTGACTAATAAAGCAATCTTAACCTGGTAATACTGAACCAACCACAGATGTGTTGTACACCAGGACAAGCAAAATCCAGCAATCCCACAAAATAAATAATAACAATAATAGTAAACCCTTTTGATAGAAATAGTATTAATGGTAGTAGCCTAAATTACATTTAATTTTTTTACACATTCTAATATAGAAGATAATTTTTCATTTACTTATTCAGTAATATTCAAACAGGAAAGTGCATGCCTATAGCAGGCATAACTGCAGCAGTGAAACAAAACAAAAATTGTTTAGAATTACATGCAGACCAAAAGAAGAAATTCCCTACACTGCCTTGATAACATCATTATAAGTCTTTATGCGTTAAATCAGTATTTGCGCCTTTTCTATTAAGTTTCTCTTCAACTGGAGTCACTAATTAAATCCTTTTATGTGAACTCTGGCAGTAATAACATAGTGCCCACCTATGACTTAACTGACCAAACACAGTTTACAGCATGCAGATTTTCTGCTCTGAGTTATCATTCATAAGGCTGTGCAACAGAAATTGCATGTACTTCAGTCTTTGAAAAAGCAACATTTGAATCTGCCAAAGCTGCTATTTAATATTTCTACCAGGACAGTCAGGCAGCCCATCAGTAAAGAATTATAATCAACAAAATACAGAGTAGCACAGCCAACAGAGGCAGTTTGCTCATACAGTACTGCACTTGCCAGCTGCAAAAAAACACAAGATAACATCACATAACATTTGGTCCCTTCTAACCCAAAGTATTCTGTGATTCTGTTCTATGATTCTACAACTTTTGATGGTTATTAATTGTATTTTAATTAATTGTAATTGTTAATCCATTGGCTAACCACAGAATTCATGCCCCAGATGTCATGTTGAAAATACAAGCTCACAGTCCTGAAAAGCATACAACCCAAAGTTATTTCTGGTCATCTTCTCCTTTCTCAAAAGCGTTTCAAAGCGCCTGCTCCAGGTATAAAGCTCACAAAGATTAAAATCAGCAGCAGTTAAGACAGCAGTCCCTATGTCCACTTTATGAAACACACTTTTTCATAACTGTATGAAAATTGTTTGAAATTTCCAGGAATTGGGAATAGATAGTGGCAACATGGCCAGAGGAGCCAGCTCTCTGCCCTAGAAATGTGCATTCAGGTTTCCAACTCCACAGCATGCAGCTTCCTAACCAGAGGGATTAGCCTTCATACTTTGCCCCAGAGGGGCAACGTGGGACCCATCGCAGCAGTTTGTTTAATCATCAACCCACAGCCATTACTGGGGTATATTTTCTCCTTAAAGTGCATTTGTGCCCTGAAAATCAATTCTGGTCATGCAGCTGGACAAGGCTGACTCAGCATCAGGCATCTTCTGTCCACAAATGAAACAGCCCTTTTCCACTTTCATCACTAGAAATACGAGACACCTGGTGTGCTGCTCTCTTCCTTCTTTTCCATCAAGCTTTTCCTAGAGGAATTATCCTGAATTCCAAATTAAGCCCTCATCACATCCATGCCTCTTCCTCATCTAAGCAGCTAATGTTTTACAATAACATTTTACGTGTGTCAACGGAAACATAAGGTAGTCTTCCGGGCTTTTTTATTACTGATGATGTAGACAATACCTAAGGAGGAAAGAATGCAGCCTGATTGTCAAGCTGCCTAATCAAAGCTTACAGCTATGCAAAGTAAACTTATTCGCAAAATCTAATGTGGAATGCAGTAAGACAAAACAAACACAGGACCCCTTAGATGCCTTTCTGTTGCCATTTAGGTAGACTTGTCTGAATTTCAACAGTTTCTTTCAGTGGGACTTTGATATTTCTAACATGCAAGATTTTTATTTTCTTTAACATCAAGAGTCTTACCTTGCACTCAAACAGAACACAGTCCCCTGAGCTTGAATACACAGTTTCTCTTTGTCCTTCAAAGTAGGTTCTGCCTTCAAATACGCACACGGCTTCAGCAGAAAACAAAACAAAACCACACAACAATTTTGTGAGTAAGCGTTAGTGCTCTGCGTATAGAACTGGTACATTTTCTTACAGATAACTGCATTTCAAAATGAAAACATTGAATCCGCTGCAAGAATGTTCTAAACCCACCTGCAGAACTGGATATCGCAAGAAAAAATCAGAGGATTAAGAACCAGAAAAGTACACGTATGGAGTACAGATAGCTATTGAGAGGACAGAAACTGTCCCAGGTCATGCCAAGGAAGCCAAGACTGCTTGCAACAAAGCTCAGGGCAAAAAGTCAAATGGAGCTGTGAGAGCAGTGCAAGTGGCATTAATAGATAATCAGTTTCTTGAAGAAGAATGATGCATGACAAAGGGTGCTCATATATTTATTAGTTATCATAGTCCTTTGATGTTTCATTACCCTACATAGTTATTTAAAAGTTAAGTGTTTGTATCTTATGCCAGTTATTTACCAACCTCCTACAGTACAAAGTTTATGAATTTTATTGTACAGGAACTGACCTTCAGTGCCTATCTTCTTTTTTCCCCCCCAACAGAGCTGGTATCAAGTCTCCAATGATCAAATGACACAGTCACCCTCTTAGGATCAGTGTTTGTTATACCACAACCTGGCCTGGTGCCACCCCTGTGCCCTGCCAGTACCAGTTTTACAGCAGCGTGCCAACTGAGCTCATAGTGGATTGCTCACTGAAGTTCCTATGAGGTATTTCAGGGTTACATAAAATAGATTCACAGCAAACTGTCTTTGTTTTAAATGAGTCCGTTACTGCAATTACATTATGCAAAGTATGAAGGCTAAGTAATGTGACTGCTAGGTATAGAAAATCAGATGTCTCTTGCTTAGGACACAGTCAAGGCTCATCAAATAAGCATAATCACGAAATAGTAAGAGTAGGTTACCGCTTTTCAAATTCTAGATATATGTTAGAGATCTAATTTGCTAATCATTTATTTGGAGGTGTGAACCAATTATTCTACAATTCATTCACAGAGTGATTTCTCGATTCTTTTTAAATAGACAACAATCAGTAGATAATTTTAAAATAACTTAAAGTACAAGAGTTATCATTGTGTGACCTATAATAATTATCATCACTGCTCTTATTTTCAATTCTCCTTTACTTTTTAGCTTGCGTCTCCTTGATTTTACAAACTCCTTGTTACTCTGTCAGCATGTAAATGTCAACTCTTGGAACTGATGTTGAAAAAGACATGACGGGCATAGTGACAAAGAAGATTTTTATTCAAATTCCAAATATGAGTTATCATATATTACAAAATAGAAAGTATTTTGTGTGATATAAGTGTGCAGAGCATTTTCAAGCAGTAATATCACAGCATGCTGCAACACTCCAAAACCCATGAGTGGCAGAGTTTGCAGTCAGAGTTAATAAAGTACAGAAAAGAGGCACAGAAGAGAGTCCTGGGGCTAACAGAGGGAGGAAGTTTGGACATCATCCACAAAGAAAGGTCAGAAAGAGTCAGAAAAGCTCAATACGGTGCCTCTATCCTCTCCCAGAAAACAAGCTCTTCCAGAGGACATGAAAAAAAATCCTATATAAATCTTTACTGGGGACTAGGAGATCTTGAATTCACACAGGACGAGACAACCATGAAGTCATATATATCACCTCCTTTGTATTACAGGCCACAACCCCAAACTGAAATACTCATATTAAGCCCTTTCGTTTGCCTCATACATTTCAAGCTTCTAAGAACAACTACATGTGACAGGAAAAAATGAAGTATAGCAATGCCTTAGGACCACACAACGGCAATGGACTGATCACTCATCCTCATGTTTCCAACAGGCAGACATTTCCTGTTCACAGGAAAGGCAAGAAACAACAAAATCACTGTCATACTGTCTAGGAAGAAAACATTCTCCTGAAGCAAAAATACTCTTAACATATGAATAAGACCACCTAGGCATCTTAAAAAATATATACATCCATACTACCTCAAAGTATAGTCCTCTGAATCCAGTCTTCTCATCAATGGTGACAAACCTCTGATTCTTCAGAGAAACGTAAAAAATAATGTATACAGAAAAAACATCAAAGGAATACATCCAGCCTAGTGTGAAATCATGCAGTTATTTCTTGATTCCACCAACAGCTTTCGGAAGTCTTGGCATATGCAACCTTTGTAATGCAGTGATGCAGTAATGCAAACATTTGCTGTCAGCAAGAAAATCAACTCTTCTCCATGAAGCCTTGGAAACAAGAAAAAATCACAAATTCTAAGGCTGTGAGAAATGGCTCTGCCCAGAGAGCTCTTGCCCCTTTCCTGTGTGCCTTCATACATGCCAAGATTGCTTTCTCAAAGGCTAGAAAGTGTCAGGAGAGTGCATGTGTCTAGACACTTGCCTGTGTGGGTCCTGGAAATTTCAAGCAGTGCTCACATCCCCACCTCCACAATCACAACACCTGGCCATCCAGCAGCTAAGAAAATTTGATTTCATTCACTGAACACCCTTAAATAAACAGGATTTTGTCAGTAAGGTCCCTCATACCTGCCCCCATGTATCAGGTACCAGCCGATACAGAGTGACCAAACTGTGTTTAAGAAAAGAGAAAACCTAACCTCATAAATGACCAACTGAAACTAAATTGAAAACCTGTTAACCTGAACAATCTGAACACAAGTTTAAACATGTTTTCTTACGGACTGATGCTCTCAGTGACTACATTCAAAGGGGACATTTCTCCTCAAAATCATCAAAATCAACACAACCTGGATCATTTCTTTCCTACTAGTGTTCTCCAAAACATGAAGGATTCTGGTTTTGGGCAGTTCCCTCCGTTATAAAACAGCAAGAGCTAAAGTACACTGAAGCTCTAATTCCAAGCACTATTACTTGTGTTTTCTCTCCTCACCTATGTTAATCTAAGCCAAATGAACTTGCAAAAAACAGACAGGCACTTCATCTACACCAGTACCACTGGTTCCATGTTTATTTAACAAGAAAAATACGAGTGCGCTTTGATGGTGTACGTTTGCTAGTAGAGACTCTTTCTTCAATACTCCTTTATGTGCCTCTGTCTCTCCTTTTCTCTTGCCAGCCTGCTCTTCTTCTACTGCCCACATCCTGCCAGACAGCAAAAGACAGTTACACCAAGCTACCTGAAGGCTTCTATATAACCTCACTCTAAGGCTGTCTGGTTAAGTGGGCATTGAGCACACTTGGAGAGATTTCTAGAAAAATAAACCTACTAACTTCCTTCTGCCCCACTTTTCTCCTACTACAGCAGGGCCCATATCCCAGGCAGTGTAGAACAGAACATTTCTTCTGCCTCCTGACAGCAGCTGTCACAGCCAATACACATCCCATGATGGTGGTGTTTCATGTCTTTATTTTCCTTCAGAAATCAAGATATTTCAGCAACACGAACATCTGGACTAGAACCGTATAATTGGAAAGCCCAGCGAAGATTTAATTTCTGCTTGGCTAGATGCTTCCCATGATACTTTGATTAGTTTGTGATTGGTGTTTCTCCAGGGAAACATATCATCTTTCATCTTCCTAAGCCCTTTCATTCAAAGACTGAGTCACTGTCAAGAAATTAACTGATGATTAGTTGTTCTAGAACTTGATAGTTATTGCCTATGTAGGATTTCATCTACAGCTGAATTACATCAACCATTTCCTTTTGCCATCACACTTCCGCATTCCCCTAGTACCTAAAACAACATATATTATTCAAAGCACAGATTTCTAAGAAGATGAAACAGGAAGTCTACAAATCCTGCTAGGAAATTTGACTACTCTTCATCTATTTGTATACAGAAGGTGATCAAATACTACATTGGCAGTCATCAGTACAGGGTCTAAAGAATTATTAGCAAGGTCTGCTTATATTTATGCAGGTGAATGATAACACAACTATTCCCTGTAGTATTATTTAACAAATTCTGATGACATGGCATCTTCTCCATATTCCTTCAGCAAAAGGAATATGGTGGCTGTGTTCACTCAGTGAATTAGAAACAGTTTGTCAAACCATCACTTCTCTTCCACAGCCCTTGCTTCTTCCTACTGGCCTCCAAATGACACTTTGTTTGTGTAATTCTTCAAATGGCAATGCAAAATCCATGACCCACCTAACTCCTTCCTTCCATTCACTGGGTTCACAGGTTGTCATGTAGTACATTCTCTCATCTATGTATATATCATCTTCGCTATTTAGATTGCATATGCCTTCCGCTGAGGAAGACGTACACTTCCCAGTGGTATATAAGCTCATTTTGATTCAGACATACCACCAACAGAAAGCAGGAAGTTTAGCACACTGGTGAACTCCTCAAACTACTTTATTTTCTTGTATTCATTATTGCTCAATGAGTGGCAGATGTGACTTGAAGTTTTGTGAAATTTGGCAGTAATTTTCAATGTACAATATAAATCTGGTGATTAAGTCTATGTTGCTGCATTCTTTGTTCACAAATGTGGAGTTTGGAGGTGGGAGGAAACATACAAAAAAAGCATACAAAAAAATAAACCTGCCTCATTCATTTAATTTTCCAGCCTGCTCCTGGGGCTTGCCTTGATTATATTTTCTACTGTTCAGAGATCAAGGCTTAGGCATTGTGTAAGTTCCATTAATCCTACTTTGCAAGCCTACATGGTGCAAGACCACTGCATGGCTTTATCCCTAGAAATGCACACAGAGATAATTTTCACCTTCTCTGAATGTCTCTCTCTTGACTGCCATGCCATTACTAGCATTGCTCTCACCCCTTTCTCACCCCTTTCTCATTTATCTTTGAGGGATTCAGCATTACTTTTTCTATGCTCATGTTCTGCAGAGCACAAGATCCTCTGTTACTGTAGTCAGCGAGGCTGGAGACTTGCTTCAGGTCATGCCATCTCCCTCAACAATTCTAAACTATTCCAGATTCCAAGTTGGAAAATATATAGCTAATTTTTCTAGTCAATCACTGCTCAAAAGCTGCATATATCTGCTTCTACTTCCTCAGCCAAAAAAGGAAAATATGATTTGAAACTTCATAATGATTAGGAATCAGTTACGATTTGCATTTTATTTCTTGTTAAACAGAAAAGCTACGAATCCCTATTACACTGAAATCATGCAGTCATTCTACAGTGCTCTCGCAATCATTTTGAAGCATCTGTGGTGTGAGCCACCTCCAACAACACTCATATGCTGTTCAATCACATTGGCAAGGAGTCAATCTAAAATTATAAATTCTTTCACCTCCCTGCCATGTTTCTTATCTTTACATCAGCTACTACAGGGGAATGACATAATTCATCTACCCCATGTGTTCTTGCTGGGATATCTTCTGTACACATCTGAGCCCTAGAATGACGGCTCCTTGAGGCATCTTTTAAGACTAAAAAAAGTTATTTGAACACTGAAAAAGCACATCAAAATGTAACTAAAAACTCTGCTGGAGCAACTCAGCTGAGGCAAACAGACCTGACAGATGAAGTAAAACTTTTAAAGTAGGCTGCCTGACAGCAAGTCTGGGAAAGAGCTTGCAACCAATCAAAGCTAAGCAAAGACCCAATCTGGACAATGCGTTTGATGTCAGCTTCTCTTAAAAATGGAATTACTGCTATTGTGGTAGCAATAATGCCATTTTGGCATTTGGCTGCCATATTCAACCAATTCAGATTAGTTGAATATGGCAGCCAAAATATTTCTAATGACAGACATGCACAACTTCAGCTTTAGAGCAAGGGACCATATTCTGCTTATTAAACAGAACTGGAATATTTTCAACTCTAAACATGGGATTCTGAAAACTTGACTAATGCAATCAAAATGCCCACCCATGTTATGCCAAATTAGCTATGTTGGCCATTCGATACTCAAACAACTTTCACTTCAAAATAGCAAATGATGTAATCAAATGCCAAGACAAAAGCCTTACATGGTGTCGAGATAAGAAAATCAATTAAAGTTAATATTATATGAGCACTGTATTACATTTATAAATAAGAACTAGAAATAACACAACAGTCCGCCAGACCAAAAGAACTCCATTGCAAACATTACATGCCTGCTAAATTCTCATAAAAGTGTGATTAGATATTGTCTGACAGACTCCTTATGTCAGCTATCTGCAATAATAGTGACACAGCTGTATTTATTGAAGGTGCCAACAGATATAGTATCAAATACGGATAGCCACTAATGACAGGGTACATGTCTGAAAACTTTGTTAAGAGAAAAATGGTACAGTGTAGAAAACTAAGCAGACACCTCCCTAGAATGCCTTGTACTTCGTGACACGATTAAACTCACACATACACCCACCAGAAAGCCTCAAGTCACAGCTTTCCATATGCAAGACAAAATCCAATTAGTAGATTAGGACTCAGTGTTGAAAGTTTCTGAAAGTAATGAAAAACTGCTAAAGACCTGTGCACTTTTGAGTCACTACGTAAACTCTATGACAGCTAGTTATCATCCATCAGCATTAACTTACTGCATAAAAAGAAGGTTGTGTTCTCCATTGCCGTGTTGTAAAACCACCTATGGACATGACAAGGGAAGACACATACTCCTGCAACAACACTTACACAGGGTAGCCATTACTCTGCTCCACAGAGACTTTAAACAGGGCAGAGGTACAAATAGAGCATTTTATTCATTGAGATATTTTGCCTAGGTTTGCCAAGAACAAAATAGAGTGCACCAATTACGCATCATTTTCAAAGACACCTTTTTGCGTGTGACTACTGAGATAGCCACTTTCTGCAGCCTCGTGGACACAGATCATGAGAACATTTTCAATAAAAGGTAAGTACCTCTGCATGGCAACACTTCCAAACATTTTGGCAATGTTTCATTCAACAGCATTAAAAAACACCCTATACAAACACCAAAACTATTCAGTTCACTGCAAAATAGTAAATCTGGCATTTATTTGAGTAAAAAGAATTTGGAAGTGACATTTCCATGCTCCAAGCATTTATAGCTACTTCCCACAGTGGCGGGAGTTTCTGACCAGCTTGCCATGTTATTCAAGCACCCATAAAATACACCCGTATATAAGTGACTGCAATGGACCCTACAGATGCTCCCATTCTCAAACTCTCTTTGACTAAGCACAGTTTTCACAGACTCTTTGGTTAGAAATTCTGCACTGTGACTTTAATGCACATGCCTCCCCGGCGAAGGCACAACATCCTGTGACCTGGCGTCATGTAGCTCCATTTCAGTGTATTTAGTTTCCTATCAAATCCAAGTGCTTTCACCCCCCATACAAATGGCAGCCCTTGTTAACTTCGATATTATAGTAATAATCACGTATGCCTTATCTGCATAATGGCACAACCCAATCTAATATGTTTAAATATTCCCAGGAGTGGATTAGTGCACAGGTGGAGAACAATATCTATTGCTGTCTTTAGATCTCAGTTCTTTCAAAGCACCTGCATCTTGCTGCATGCAGGGTTTCACACTCCCAACTCTTCTTCCACCCATCTTTGCACCCGCATAATGAAATCTGCCTATCCCTCTGTCTCTCTTGGGAGACCCATCCTCTTCCTCCTTCATTTCAGCAAGAATAACAGGATAAGTTGGCACAATCACAAACACACCAGAGAACTCTACTTAACATTCTTCATCTAAGTCCTTAGCATTAGTTCACCAAAAAGTTTTCAACACAGACAGCAGTGTAAACACTTTTTTTGAAATCTTGATTAACATCGATTATGCAAATGGTTTTCCATATTTGTTATATACTCACTCTTAACATTCATTATCAAATAGCATTTAATCAAAAAATCTAAAAAAATCTGCTGATACCAATACTGTTGGAAATCTTCAAGACAACTTTAAATAGAAACCTTCGTACATCTAGCATCATGACCCTGTTTCTCAAGCCTGCTAGAAGTTACTATTCTCCACTGAGCATTCCCGAACAATACAACACTTCATGTCTAAAGCCAGTTCAGGATTTGAAATAATTAAAAATGTAAAAGTAGCTGGAGCAGATGCTCACAGACTCTCCTTTTATACAGCTAATTTCTCCAGAGTGCATCAGTTGATGCTCCAGCCCAATAACAAAAACAGTAAGCTGGAGTTCATAGCAACTGTTAATGTGATTATTCTTTTTTGTTTGGGAACTACATCAATGAAAGAAATCCTTAGAGTCACTGATAATTAAGAAAAAAGTCATGCCTATGTTCGTATTCCTATCATCTTCAAGTGGATCTTTGCACAAGTTAGACTCAGAGTTGCCATGCTCGTGTAACCAGGTGTGTTTGTCTAAATGGTGCTGCAGTGCATGCCGGTGTCTAGGAGAGCTGCAATACTTTCATCTTACCATTACATCAGCCAACTCACTTTTTGCCTTTTCCTTTGTCATCCACTAACACTACATAGAAACCAATAATCAGAAAGTACAATTAAAAATCATATTTCATTTTTAATTACTTCCTATTAACATCCAACCTGCATAAGGCCAAGTACAATTCTGCAATTTTAATGGCACAGAAAATGGTACACCTTTAAATGTAATTCTTTTCATTACCAAAAATCTCAGAAATTGTTAGAATAGGTTAAATAGTATTAAGACGAATTCTAAGAAACCCATTCCCAGGGTTTTTCATTTTTTTCAAACTCTTGAAAACAAGAGAGAAAACCAGCAGTGTGTGTTAATATATTCTTCAATTTGTTATCAGCGTTTCATTAGCAAAGACCTTGTTTGCATCTATATCCAATACACCTTAATCTCTTAAACTCTAAATTGTCAAATCCTACAGAACAAAGGACTGTCTTTTGTGTGTACAGTAATTAGACTGATGGGTTTTAAAGCTACCTTACTACAAGTAATTGATAGAAACAATGAGTACAGCTCCTTAACTGAATTTGCTCACTACACCTCTTGCTTGCAAGTCAAACATGGCTTGTTAAGAACCGCACTCAAAAAAGCAGCATTGGATTTGTTTTTCAATATGACCTTCATGATTTGGGGGGGAGGAGAGGGAAATACAAGGGCTATCATTCCAAGCGAGAGAGTTTCTTCTGTTCCACAAAACATTTTATTTCAACAACTGCCTTAGGATTTAACAGAACTTGATATCTGTCCCCATATGTTTAGAAAAGTTAGACTTAAAGATAAGGAATTTTATTGGAAAGAATGAACATGGCTCTTGCTGTATATGATCAATTCTCAGCACAATAAAAAAGAATGACTGGGACTTGTTTTAAACAGTACTGATAAATAGCTTCCCAGACAATGAAAGGCTGTTGCAGGGTACATGGAGACTAGTATTCAGAGTAGAGCAGAAGCCAAGCAGAGGATTTTTAATCTGTTTGCTCACAATGTAAAAATCAACCTGTTTATTCTATTGAGTTTTCATGGGACTCCAGAGGTCACACAGGAAAGGTGCAAACGTATGAAAGAAGATAGCTAAACTTGCATAAAAATTAGGATGTGATGCCTTTATTTGTATGTCTATATTAATTTTCTGGTTTTAAATGTATTTATTTATTCCCATATTTCTTCAGAGCAACTCTGAAATAAAGTACAGCAAAATTAGTAAAAGCAAAAATCTGTGGTTAGGTGCTTACAGCAGACTACCAACTCTATACACACAGAACCACAGAAGACCATGGACAAGATTTAGGCATTCTGAAGTCAAATGCAACTACCAGTAAGAAACCTGACAACTTCACAACTAACATATGCAAGATTGTAATTTCTTCTATGCTGTATTCAGATTTGATTTCTCATTTAGGTATCTTAAGAATCTACAGTTTCTGGGTATGGCATGAGGAAAATACCTACAAAACAAACTCTCTCTTTACAAGCCTATAAAATATGCATTGAGAGGATGCGGCACTTCAGTGACCATGAATACATAAAAGACATCTTAAGGGAATAATACCTGAAATTACATCTCTCTATCAAAGTAATGACATAGAGAGAATCACACCTGTTCAACTTCCCGATCTTCAAAGTATCTGAAACACTCACTCTCTAGAAAAAAACGGTATGTGCCTATTTTCCAGATCAGTTATGTGTATTTTCTTGCTTTGCCTTCAGGAATGGGGGGAGAGAGGGGAACCCTAATAACCGAAACCAGGCGTATGCTGTGCCAACTTCTTACATCAAACAATCAAAAGAAGTGTGACCAGCAGGTCGAGGGAGGTGATCCTGCCCCTCTACTCTGCTCTCGGGAGATCTCGCTTGGAGTACTGTGTGCAGTTCTGGTGTCCTCAACATAAAAAGGACGTGGAATTGTAGGAACAAGTCCAGAGGAGGGCCATGAGGATGATCATGGGACTGGAGCACCTCCCGTATGAAGATAAGATGAGAAAGTTGGTTCTGTTCAGCCTGGAGAAGAGAAGGCTGTGTGGAGACCTCATAGCAGCCTTCCAGTGTCTGAAGGGGGCCTATAGGGATGCTGGGGAGGGACTCTTCACTAGGATCTCTAGTGACAGGACAAGGGGTAACGGGTTCAAACTTAAACAGAGGAAGTTTAGATTGGATATGAAGAAGAAATTCTTTACTATGAGGGTGGTGAGGCACTGTAATGGGTTGCCCAGGGAAGTTGTGAATGCTCCATCGCTGACAATGTTCAAGGCCAGGTTGGACATAGCCTTGGGTGATATGGTTTAGTGGGAGGTGTCCCTGTCCATAGCAGGGGGGTTGGAACTGATGATCTTAAGGTCCTTTCCAACCCTAACTATTCTACGATTCCATGATTCTATTATATCACTGTAATATCTTTCTAAATACAATATATAAATATATATTGAAAATCATAAATGGGCAAGATAAAAATAATCCTGTTCTTCAGCATAATAGCTTTTGATGATGCAAAACAGCAAATCTAATTGTATCTTCTAATTTTATTCATTTGTCAGGAAAAAAAAACAAACAACTAGATGTCAAACAATTTTAAGGGATTTCAACCAAATGTCATCAATTAAAAAGAAAATGAAACCTGGGGAAATGGTCAAAATTCTATGTAAAAAAAGTCTGCATAAGCTTTTTCCAAAAGCATGCAGGAGAGTACCAGAATTTCCATTTACAAGCAGAAAGACACACAAATAATTTCAGCTAGTAGAAAGAAAAAATACTAGTCAGCTACTCGGTACAGAAAGGCTTAGAATGGACAACTACCCTCCCAAACAAATGGACAGAGATTTCTTCCTAGTGGAAACTAGTACCAAATAAAACCATCCAAAAAGGCACAAATTAGTAAAAACATTATCTAAATTGGTGAAGAGGCAGAATAGTGATACATGGGAATCATCACACACACAGTTCTGTGCCTAGTATGGTGAAAAGAAGCAAATTGGGGGGGTTGAAACTAGATGATCTTAAGGTCCTTTCCAACCCTAACTATGCTATGATTCTATGATAAATAGCAGAAACTCTTCAAATAAAGAGGACTGCAACAATAGTTTTGAAGGGATCATGAAGAGAGTATGAGAAAGGACTGTTATACCAGAGCTGATGAGATTTCAGTTTTAAAGTTGTGTCTCACATGGGAGAAAGTAGCTGTTATTTGAAGCCAAACATACCTTATGAGCTTACAGATGTAGAAACAGTGACCAGTAACAGCCTGAAGGTCTATACATCAGATACCTGCAAGTGATGGCTAATAGAATTAAACCGTGCAGCAAAAGGTTTACTTCACAACATGTTCCCATTGAAAAACTTTCAGACTTCTGCAGTCCAAAAGACTGAAAGCCACTAGCCTGAATCATTATCTTTACAAAAAGACAAATAAAGGATAACAATAAACATCATTTAATGTAACTGTCACTGAACCCACTTCATTTATATTTTACATCCCTTCCTTAGATTGATAAAGAAATAAAACCACATTATTATTGATGGTTTTGTGGTGGGTTTTTTTTCAGTATTTCATTTATTAAGTTTCAGCCTCCACAACCTTCCCATTTTTTTTATTTCACATGACAGGCACTGTCAGAAAACTGTACGTGTTGTCTTCTTTCACTCCCATGGCTCCTACCAGCATCTCCGCTATTCCATCTTTCCACCCTGAAGACCCTTGTCAAAGTGGCAATCCTGCTAGGAACAGGAGTGTCAGACGCAAACTGCACAAGCCTCAACAAGCCATGAATCTTGGTTGGTAAGTTGCGCTTCAGTATTTTGCTCTATCCAGCTCCAAGAAGTGCTTTCTGTCTCCAACTTGTTACTTTTCAGTGACCTTGTACAAAACATGCTGCTTTGGGGTTGTCAGCTAAAGAAAAGTTCTGCTCTTTTCAGAACATGTGCCCATTAAAGATCATTGTTACTACAACAGAAATTTGCAAGATCTACAGAGGGAAAGCTCCAGGCAGAAACTAGGACACTGGCTACAAGCTGCTGATTTGGCAATGTGCTCCTGGTTGTGGGACCAAAAAAACCACGCTCCAGTGATGCAGGCGCAGAGTGACAATGGTATGTCACTGGTGAGAACATACTAAAATCAGCACATAGCCATATGAACACCCACATATCCTAGGTGATTTCTGTAATTATAGATAGAAGGGAGGGGGGGTTAAAATATTATTTCATAGCCACCTGACTAAGCAAACTCTAGTGAAATCAGCATTACTAAAGTCGTAATAGTAACTTACTAGAGACTGGAACACTGCCAGTTTGTCCACTCCCAGCTGTCTGAAAGCAAAAATATTCATACCTAACATATGTTAATGCTTCATTTTTACCGGAAATAAACTAGAATAATAATGTGCTGCAGGTATTTTGTATTTTCAAACTCCCTACTAAGAATGTAATGAGAAAGAAATGGAAAAGGATAGGTTCTTTTCCCAAACAGCCATGCCAAAATAGCTTATAAGAAGAGCAGGCAAGAGCAGGCATGGCTTACAGCAAAATTTCCCATGTAAAAAAATGTTTTTAATTCTCTACCACTAAAATTACTAATATTGTTTCAATTTCTTCTTTAGTGCAGATTGCTACACGTTCAGTGTAATGTATTTTAATTAATAAGGATTTTCTTAAGCATAGTTTTAGAATTCATTCCTCAGGCACTCAAGTAAGACTAACACTAGATGACTTTACCATTAACTGGAATTCTCCTTACATACTAATACATTGCTTCCAGATCTAGAGTCTTCCAGTGAAGTTCCATCATGCACAGGGTCCAGAAAAACTAAGAAGGCACGTGCCAAGGAGGGAACCATGCTTTGATGCATGAAAAGTCTGACTGACGCACAGTGCACTGACACCCCCAGTCCTCCTCTGCTAACATGGAATAATGAGAATCAAAGGGTGTGGAGGAGGTGGAGGAGGAGGAAAGGTAATGCAGAAGCAGAATATTCTGAGAAATCCAATTACTGTAAGCTGTATTTTAATTTAGAGAGAACAACAGGCATAGGGGGAGTGAGTTTCCTGCTCTGCAGGGAACTGCAAGTGAAAAGACTCGGTGTTTCCTGTCTAATGGAGGCATACTGCCTAACTGACAATGAACAAAGGTCATTAGAGACTACAATCTCCTCACTGAGAAGCCCCTGATAATCCTGCAATTGGATATATAACAGACACAAACCAAACATATTGCTACGGTGTAAAACTAGTTTGAAAATTTCTATAGCTTTACCATGGAAAACAGAGTAGTGACAGAGCAGCTAGGGTCAAGGGTGAGATTGTCCTTGCCTACCAAAGCCAAGGGGATTCTTTCCACTGTCTTCATCACAGGAAAGTCTCCAAAACATTCTTAAGGCATCTCAATGTTCAGCTTCCCAGGATGCTACACTCCCCCCAGGAAGGCTCTGAGGAGATTTTCCCAGTGTGTGCAAACTACTGATGGAAAGGAATGAAGAAGAGAGGGACAGAATGTTCTCAGTCATGCCCAGTGAGAGGACAAGAGGCAATGGGTGTGAATCAAAACACATGAAAATCCATTTGGAACAAAGAAAGCAGGTTGGGTTTTTTTTACTGTGAGGGTGACCGAACACATGCACAGGTTGCCCAGAGTGGTTGTGGAGTCTCCATCTGTGTAGATAATTCAGTGCTGGGCAGCCTGCTATAGGTGGCCATGCTTGAGTATAAGGGGCTTGGACCAGATGACCTCCAGAGATCCCTTGGTACTTCAACCATTCTGTGGGACACTGAGATTGTACGAGCTATGCTGGATTCTCAGATGATACATGCATCAATTATGCTTTTCCACTACAGCTTTGCAAATCTAAAATAGCATCACTGATTTTATTGACCCACATGAATTCAAGGATACATTTTTTTTCTTTGAAAAATATTTCTTTAGAAAAAATGTGCCTAAATTAATATAAATACTGCCTTTCTTTTGAAGACACAGAGTTGCTGCAGAAATAAAAAGGTATAAAATGGGCAGTAAAGTACAGTGTTAACTCATCTCAGTAACACAAGTGTGCACATAATGCTTTTTATCTGTCGTTACAATGTGATACTATCATTGTATGCTTTTCAAAAGCCTGAGAAATAAGGTTGATGTGAATCATTTCAGCATAGAAAATCCAGAAAGTAGAGGCTAAATGGACACTATTCTGCTAAATGCTAAATAACATTCATAATTTCTGCATGCTGACTACAGCAAGTTTTAATAAATAGCATGACTCCCAGTAATAATCCAGTGCAGCTACATTCCAGATAGCTTCCAGCTCTGTTCTGAACTAAGCTAATTTATCTGAGTCTTCCTAATAAAAAAAAAAAATCAAAATAATAGAATTCATGCTTTATTTACATTGGTATCTGGAAAAAGACGCATATAAATATTTATAATGGAAAAGCAACTGAACTTTTGCATTAGCCAGAATGTTGCTTCTTCTTCATATTCTGAAGTATACATTTTTTTAAAAAGCTATGATAAATGACTTATCATCACTTCACTGCTGAAACCCGACTCTCCTTCCTTCAGTACCAATGCTTGTTCTGTCGTTCGATCATTTCTCTGCACTGCAGCCTCTTCCCTGTGCCACTCTGAATGCAGAAGCTCCTTCAGGACTTGGTTGAACAAGGCAGGGGCTGTTATGTCGCTGTGCCACTGATGGACATTACCTAAGCCAAGACAGCACCACTACTTCTGCCCAGAAAAAAAGCTGACAATTTTGTGGAAAGATGAAAAACTCAGTGAGGAGGCACATGCTTAAATCCATAGTACCTCGAATCCACCTGGATAAACACTGAATTGCAGAGAAAGGTTAATGAATATTCCTTAAGTTTTCAGGTAAAAAGTTTGCACGCTTGAAGATGGTCAGTTGCTGTGCAAATGAAAAGCAGATGGGCTTTCACAGTTCCTTCCCTCTGGGTGAATAGGCTACAAGGAGCCTACTTGTAAGAGCTTGCAGAAAAGCGTAGCTTTGGGGGGAAAAAACAGTGCACCATGAAGAGCAAGAAGGGAAATGCCCTTAATTTTAATATTAACAATAGAAGTTTCTGTAAGCTAACAAGTCACTGCATCAAAAACCCATGCATGTTGTAAGAACTACCATGTCCATATTTGTGTTTCAATTGTTTTGTTCAAAAATACTTTGAGTTATAACACCCCTTTACACACTCTTTCTTCATGCGTGCTAGTAATAGGAGTGTGAGCTGATCCAGTGTAGCCCAATGCTTCTCACACTTGCTAAAAACACTTGTGTTAGAGTGCAGATTTGGCTAAAATGCACCAGAAATCCATCAAATGCCCTGTTTAATACAAAAAAAAGTACATGGAAAAGTCACAGCCTGTAGATTTAAACATAACGGCTCAGACTTTAACCTCCATTGATATCTGTTGGGATAGATTTAAATAGTTTGAGATGAGGTCTGTAAGTATCTATGGCATCTGTAAGTACCTATGGTATCATGGGAGGACAGTGATAAGAAGAGAGCAATTTCTTCCTGGAGATCAGTCATTGGTGATGAGAATTATTACTGCACCAGATGCTGTAAAAATATCACTTTATCTTTAAAAAAAAAAAAAGGTAAATATGAAAAACACCTGGTTTTTAAAAATGCACTGGCTCCCTTTAAAATACATATATATATTACATAAGCTATTGGAAGCAGGGCCTTAGTGTTTATACACTGACTAATAAAAACGTTACCGTAAAAAGATTTGCTGACCCAGTACCAATTGTCTCAGCTAAGACATTGGCAGTCCTTCCACTGTTCACTGGAAATAAATGAACTCGTCCTTGTACTTCTTAAACCAAGTCTGTGGTGTAAAGCAATACTTTATAGGGTCACTAGGGGAGCTTAATCTCTCTCCAGTTCCTATCAGTGCCTATCACCACACAGTGCATCTGTCTCTTCAGAGGAGAAAAGAATTTAACGATCTCTTGCGCATACCTTCTCAGATAGGTCTAAAATTGCATTGGGAATAGAAAGTTGTCTCTGTCTTCCAGCTTCAAACAATTCTTCACAGGAAGCTCTCATTGATCTAAGATGTATGTTCTGATAGCTGGACTGATTTTTGAGTTGAATAGCTTGTCTGCAGCTGAAACATTCACTCAATATGCTGGCCAATTTGTGTGCCTTGAAAAATGTTGCTTCTTTTAGTCCATTACGACTAACAGAAAACACAATGAAAATTTGCTTGTGTTGCCATTCCTTACACCATCAGCATCAACCTTTGCACAAGGCAAAACAGAACAAGTTGTCTGAATGTCCTCAAACAACGGTATGCAGTTAGGAAAGAGCATCAGGGTTTAGGTTGTTTGTTTGTTTCATTTGGCTCACAAGAAGAACCAAAGGCAAAACAATGATGATTAAAAATAAATCTACAACATTCCTTATGGGATGTCCTTCCCTGAACTAAACATTTAAGAAAAACAGGAAGAGTCAGTTGTGCTGAAATTTCTGAAGTGTTGAACTCCACCAAGCAAGACACATATTGGACAGTGCAGCTTTGTTGTAAATGCTGGGCTGAAATTAAATTCCTAGGGCTTGGCAGCTGGGTAGGCTCCCACGAGCCTATTAGCATAAGTGCTAATGTCAGAACCAGGTTTAAAAATCCAGCACTTTCCATTCCTAGCTGACACACATTACAGTAACTGTTGGAAAGATTAACCTCACAACTACCTATCTGAAAGTTCAGCATGTACTCTAATCGCCTGGACTCCATTTACAATTCATGGGAAGAGATATCCACCTCAAAAAGGCAATTCATTCCATCCCTTCCAGCCCCCTCTCAGCACCAAATATCCTCTGGAGATGCCAATCTCTTCCACTGGCTATCAAGAGAGTTTAACTGACGATGTTCATAACTAACACACAAAATACAAGATGTAATGGAAGAGTAAATGACAACAGGCTTGAAAATGCTTGATTACAGTCTGCAATCCTCCATGCAGTCTGAGCATTAGCACAAATCATGGCACCATTTTGGCCTGTATCAGCCAACATGCTCTGAAGCAATGCCAGGCATGGCTAGTGGGACATCACTGATGAGAGGCCATTTCCAGGCAGCCATCTGGATGCAGATACTTTGTTGAAGGGAAGCAAGTTTAGCCATGTAGGTGTGGGCCACATGTGCCACCTGGCACCATGGCCACAGGACTGTGCCTGCCCTATTCTATTTACCAGCACAAATGAAGCCCCTTCAGATTATATCCACAAATTCAATATGCTTAAAGCCATGCAGAAAGAATCTATCCTCAGCCACACAGAGGGAAAAAAGAACAAACCAAATAAACCAAAAAAACCTGTGAAGCCTGCTTGCTGGCTACTGCAAAAGCCTTAAATGCTCTACACTTTCACTCTGCTATGCCAGCTGCCATTAAATCAGATCCTGCTTGTTTCATTTTTGGTGGCTTTGTTTGAACGCTAGCAGAAGAAAGGAAGGTGGAGGGAAGCACTGAGCCCAAGGTGAGACAGCCACAAAGCTGCTGCCACAGCTACCGCCGCCTGGGCAGTTCAAGCTCAAACAAGTTTGGCAGAAACAACTCATCATCTGGTACACGGCACCACAAATACCAGGAAGGAAACAAAAGATATTCATAAGTGTTCTGTCTTGAAACAAATACAAACCCGGCTAAGGAAAAGCGTATCAGGCATTACCTTTTCTCAGCAGTTATGATTGATGTCCAATACTAAGAACAGTGGCTCCTTGAGCAACACCACCCAATTTGCTGCCCTTCCCATTATAAGCCATCTGTGTTCACTCTACATAATCGAGTCAGATCCTACATCCCCTGATACTGTTCTGAGAAATGAAAATAAAAAGTTATTCTCAGAACCTACCCAAATGGAGGAACTCAGCTTTGACCCCTTCAGCAAGAATTGCGATCACTGAGCACACTGACCTCTGTCAGCTCAGACCTTGAGTTGAAGGGACCAAAAAGACAGGGTACAGCTGTCACATGTATATACATGAGCTCAGCAACAACTCAGCAGTTCCACCAAACTGGCCTGGAGAAAATGCAAGGATCCAGCAGTCTCCACTGCCTCTAACTTCCATTCTCAATGCTCTTTTCACTGGAATTTAACTACCTTGTCAATGGGACTCCAATTTATACTCTCCATCCTTTCATTCCAGGGATTTGGCCACTATAAAAACTTGTTTAATTTTTTTAAAGGCCCTTTAAATAACCTAGATGAAATTAGGCAAATTTTGCAAAAGCAATTTTTGTTTATATTTTTTTATCTAGTAATTTTTCTGGTAGCTTCTCAAGAGAGTTACATGTGCGCATATTAGCTATAAACTGAATTATGCGCTGGCATCAAGTTAACACTGGAAGCTAAAAGGCTCCTGATAATATTAAAAATATCTAAAAGGCAGTATCAGAGTAAACTTCAAAGTGGCTGTACTAGCACTGAATATTAATTGAAAGGAGAGTAGCAATGCTGTATGACAAGGTCGGTGTCCGTATGCTCATTCACATTTCTTGACCTTTATCAAGAATTCCAATGAAAGCAAATTCATAATAAGTAATACAATGTGAGCAATTCATCGTTAACATCTGAATGGTGAATTCCCAACTCAAAACACATATTTCAGAGGATCAGATTTTCAAACTCTGCCAACACGGTCGAAGATCCAAATAGAGGCTTGAACTCCATACATCTCACATCCCTGAAATGCCAATGCCCTGAGCCATACAATATGCATGGAAATTCTGTGTAGCTGATTAAAAAAAATAAAGTATTAGAATTCTCATTTCCTCTCAGTTAGAATTAATCTACTTGAGTAAGTTAATTAGGTTTCATAAAATGGGATGGTTTGTGTAACTTCTAACACAATTAAATATTAATCAGCTCCTGTGGGAGCAAGATCAATGGAGTACAAGACGTCTTCCTGAATTTTATCTTACAACATGTCATTTTAACCGATTATATATTTCTCTGTAAGAAGTTTTATACAGCAATAGAAGAGTGATGAAACCACAGAGAAAAATCTCAGCATTTACAGAATAAAGTGTGTGCATCTCATGCTCAATTTCGAGAATGGATTCCTCTGTAACCTAAAATAAATAACCATCATATATGGCACACACATCCATAATCAACCTAAAATACTGTATCTAGTCCATCTAGACAGTGATTAACCTAAAATTTCCAACAAAACCAAAAAGATATAAACCCAAAAGGTAATCACCTATCTTAAATGACAGTATTAAATTACCTCTTTCCAGTTTCCTTATAATTCTGTCTGACCTTTTGTGAAAGAACATTTCTAGGTGTCTGGTTTTTGCTGGTCTCTTGGGTCTAGTATGAGTTTTCTCTTCCTTTAATTACAGAAGAAGAATCATAAATCTGAACCTCCATTTCTAGCACTACAACATAAGGTTGAAAGTACATTATTCTTGTGATAGAGGTCTTAGAAACACTGGTCAAAACAAACACCAGGCAATCATTCTTGAATTTCTAGCAGTTTGGTCTAAAAGACAGACTATAGAAGCCTGCAGAAAGTTAATTTATTTTTTTCTCCTTAAATATTGATAAGAAATATCCATGATAAAAAAAAAAAAAAAATTAAATACCCTTCCCCAAAAAATTAAGACCTTCTGGCTATCAATTTCCAAAAATATTTCAGAGAAGTTAAAGTTCCCCGATTCCTCAACTCAAATATTTCATTCCCTGGCCAGTTCTTTCACTGGCTAGTTTACAGAAAGGTTTTTCTGTACAGCTTTCAAAATATTCATTGAAGGAAGCACCACAGTAAAACTTACATTGACATTCTTTGCAGCACTTGCCATCCACATACGCCAGGGCAGAGTTAAGTGGGCAGTCAGAGAGGGGGCAAATCAAAGCCTCGCACTGCACGGTACCATTCTAGAAGAACAAAAGGTGCACAAATGGTAGTTATATTTAGCAAGAGCAGAAATGTTCTCAAATACAAGAGCTTAAAGTCTATTTTTAAATGAAATGAACACTCTAACACCACCTAAAAATATGTATTAACATGGTTCTTTTAATAACTACAAGAACAGAAACTATACCTTTAGAATATCATGCATACAATCTTTTAGACATATATGTTCTTTGAGATGAAAATGATCAAATTTATTTTTTTAGAGGCAAATCTATTTGGAGGTAAAACATTCTGCCAGTCAACAGCAAATTGACAGATCAGTGTGAAATAACCTCACAGAACAATACTCTGCCTTCTGATTAGCACATAAGAGACAATACTTGCCTAAAAGGTAATAATTTCACAGCTGCAAAAAAAATCTGAGACAAAAATACCTAATGCACTTAACACTAAATTCAGTATCTAAATAGCTATCAGCCAGATTTCATGCCACAGACTAAGTCATCTTCTCATTAAATCAAAAAAAAAATAAAGGAAAATTCATATCCGCATGGAAATATAAAGATCAAAATCATACTGAGCTTAAGGAGAAACATTTAACAAATTATAGATAGCACCAAATCAACCTGAGGTGCAGTACAGGCAACAACAGCCTTTTCATTGATTACTAATAGCCTTTGGACTAAGCATTTAAGGAGCTCAAGTGAAATTAATGAGTTTTACACAAACGGACAATAACAAAGATGCCATGATCTGATACCTGAAAGGATACCAGACCATGCTATCACTTCTGCAGTTAGGATACCTTTGAGAATCTTCCATCCACCTAACAAATCTTTTTCAATTTGTAGTATAACAGAGCATGCATATGACCCTGACTTTTTACTTTGTATTACTTGCTGAGATGTAACCAAAGGCAACCAAAGGGAATCAGACACAAGGGATCAATTAAATAATTTGCTAAGAAAAAGGCTACATTTATAGTGACGAAAAGCAGGGAATTGATTATCCAAAGAAACCATTTGCAACTGAGTGCATAGGAATAGCATAGAATCATAGAATAGTTCGGGTTGGAAAGGACCTTAAGATCATCTAGTTCCAACCCCCCTGCCACAGGCAGGAACAGCTCACACTAAACCATGTCATCCAAGGTTCTGTCCAACCTGGCCTTGAGCAGCGCCAGGGATGGGGCATTCACAACTTCCTCGGGCAACCCATTCCAGTGCCTCACCACCCTTATAAGTAAACAACTTCCTTATATCTAACCTGAACTTCCTGTTTAAGTCTTAACCTGTTACCCCTTGTCCTACCCCTACAGTCCCTAATGAAGAATCCTTCCCCTGCATCCTTATAGGCCCCCTCCAGATACTGGGAGGCTGCTTGCCACAGAGGAACAGCTAGGAGAAAACTAGTGATGTATTCTGTCTCTGCTAGGATTACATAATAGCTAAATAGCACCCGTGTATGGTAACATGAAATATAGGGGAGCTACGAATGCTGGCACTGCTGAAACAATATGAAAATACATTCATTAATACTATTCCTTAGTTGTAGAATAGATTTTTTAGCACTTTTTTGTTACTACCTAGCACACAACTGGAAGTTCTCATTATTTGTCTCAGTAAAACTGCAATCAGAGGAAACACCAGAGTTCCCGACTCTCCACTCAAACTATAGCCATACCATGCAAGTGCAGTTCTTACAGCCATCTGTCCATGATTCAAACTCTCTGTAAGTCATGCCTTTCATTGTGCAGGTCCTTTCACAGTAGCACTGATCCAACTTGTTCATCCTCTGCTCAGCTTGGGACAACTGTATTTATAGTTCACAAAGAAGTTTTGAATTTGTAAATGGTTTCCACATTAGTATAAACATGATCACCAAGCATGTAGATGAAATAATACATGTAGGCAAATGCAGTCAAAGACAATAAAACATGGTAAAATACACTGTGATTAAACCATCAGTCATTCAGAGACGGGAATTAAAAAGCAAGACAGAACACATTTCATCTTTCTCTAACATCAGGAACATCATGAAACAAAACAAGAGGTCAAGGTGGGTTTTGTCTGATTTCTCCTCTTCGTAGTGTGAACAGACCAAGACTCTTGCCCTACATTAACTACTTGCAGATATTAGATCCTATACAAAAGACCTGAATCTGACTAGAGAGTTAAAACTGGAGATAAAGCTCAAAAACAACATGTTAGCAATTGTTTCTCCACTTCAACCAAGGCATTCCTAACATTTCTGTATCAAATCAGTCAGGTAACAGCATTCCTGCAGGCATCTATAGAACTGACATTTTGTCCTGGGTTCAGCAGTAGCAGTCGTTTTTCTCCTTCTTGGCAGCTGATGTGGAGCTGTGGGGTTTTTGTTTTGTTTTTTTTTTTGACTTTTCGCTTGGGAACAGTGTTGATAACACCAATGTTTTGGTTACTGCTTAGTACGTTTTCGTCTGGCCAAGGACTTTCTGAGTCTCATGCTCTGCCAGGGAGGAGGGTAAGCTGGGAGGGAGCAGAGACGGGGCATC